>ML824912.1:14980-33306 GCA_009831015.1 Picea engelmannii
AGACTTTTGATGGGTTATGTATGTGTAATGGTAACTTGATGGGATAAATGCCAATCTAACACTAGGTTAGCCATATTATCTGCTATCTGATTGCATTGTCTTGGGATATGTGTAAATGTGATTGAATCAAAATGTCGAGATAAAAGTATAAAGGGTAGGTATTTGCGGAAGAGGCATGGATAGTGGACACGGTACACATTGTTGAGACGGAGGACAATGAGCTGGGAATCTAGTAAGATGTTAAGGTGATGAATATGGTGGATATTGGCCTTGGCAAGGAGGCTAATGATAGCTATGTATTCTTCTTTGTTTTTGGTTGTTGAGCCCGAGCATATGCCGATGGAGTGGAGCAGTTCATGTGAGGGGGTATAGAGGGCCCAAGCAGCCGAAGCAAGATTCTGTGTCCAATGGATAGCTCCGTCGGTGTAACCGACGTGGTAGGTCGATGGAGGAGGCATATGTAAATAACACAAATGATAGATTAGATGCAAGGCATGGAGGAAAAATAAGATTAAAAACTCTACAAAAAGTGTACAAAGAGAAAAATCCTAGTGTAGAATGGCTACGCTCAGGTGTAAAATTTCTTTAAGTACAACCCATTGATGGGTTCTTTGAGAGGGTGGCCCTTGGGAGAGGCTAGGATGCATGCACCTTTGGTGAGGAAATGTTGGATGATGTAAGGTCCACACCATAATGAATCAAATTTTCCATGGCCGAAGGTATCATGAGAGATATCGTAAGCAAGGACGAGGTCACCTTTGTTGACTGATCGAAGGTTGACATGGTGATCGAAGGTGGCCTTCAACCATTTTTTGGCTGCTTCATTGTTATGTAATGAAGACCGATGGTCTTCATCGAGTGACTATAAGTTCAACAAATGCTACTCCATTGGAGAAATGTTGGGTAATAGCTCAATAGTAGTGCTTAAGGTGGGGATTTCACACTCGATGGCGAGAGTGGCCTCAACCTCATGGACAAGATGAAATGGTGTGAAACTAGTGGCAGTTTTAACTGTTGTGAGATAATCCTATAGTGCGCAAAAACACATATGGTTCCAATTGGTCTTATGTTTGTTAACCATGCACTCCAACATGGTTTTGAAGACCTTGTTGACTGCCTCTACCTATCCATTGGACTGAGGGTAATATGGGGAGGCAAACTCGTGGGAGAAGCCTAACCTGGAGGAGAGTTCAACGAAAATATCATTCTCGAAGTGTTTCCCATGATCAGAGACTAACTGTAGTGGGACTCCAAAGAGGGAGATGACATGGTTAAATAAAAAACGTGCTGCAGTGTCAGTGGTGTTGTTGAAGGTGGGCATGGCTTCAACCCACTTGGTGAAATAATTGACTTCCACGATGATGTATTTGTGTCCATTTCTAGATGGAGGGTTGCAAGTCATGAAGTCTATGCCCCATTTGAAAAATGGGTCAACAGTAATGATTGGGTGGAGAAGAGCAGGTGGTGCTTTCACTTTGTTAGCATATAGATGACATTTATCACATCACTTCACAGCGTGGATGAAATCATGAAACAATGTGGGCCAAAAATATTCGGCTCGAATGATTTTCTGGATGATGGAAATCCCTGAGAGGTGGCCACCACAGGTGCCTCTGTGGTAGTCATTCAAGACTCTATCGGTTTTGTCAATATTCAAACATCGATGAAGTATGGTGTCGACCCCTCATCGATATAAGATATCGTCGATAAGGAGGTAGTGAGGGGCCTGGTGTCGAATATGTCAACAATCGTCCCTGGAGAGGTGGTTTTCGAACTTCTATGTTTGGAGGTAGACAAGGAGATCGACGTACCAAGGATCATCCAAGGGGATGTAAAAGAGATGCTCGTCGGGGAAGTCAGTATTGATGGGAGTATTGGTAGTATCGGAGGGAAATGTCGTAATGAGTTTGGCAAGGACGAGGGCTTTCTTGCTCTTGGGTGTGGAAAATTCTAGGTCATACTCCTGAAGGATGATGATCCATCGGGTAAATTTTCCATGAATTTGTCGGCAACTGAGAAAGTATTGCATGGGGTTAGAATCTACTACGACCTTGGTAGTGTGAAGCAGGATGTAATGACATAGTTTCTGGACTACGAGGAAAAATGTAAGGGCGAGTTTCTCTTTGTGATTGTATTTTAAGCATGGCCCTGAAAGGTTTTTACTAATATAGTAAATGACATGCTCCCGGTCGTCATCCCCTAATTGGATGAGAACTCCTGCAACAGAGATGACTGAGGCCGATAAGTAGAGGATATAGTTGCGGTCATAGTCGGGTGGACTAATCAATGGGGAATTGGAGAGGGCCACTTTGATATCATCAAAAGCAGTTTGGGCATGTTCATCCCATTCGAATGGGATATCATGACGTAAGAGGAGAAGGAAACCGTGTGCTCGAGTGGCGTAATCAGGGACAAAGCAGCGTAAAAAGTTAGCTTTGCCTTGTAAGATTTACAACTGGCGTAAATTATGAGGGGGGGGGATTTCTGTGATGGCTTGGACCTTGAGGGGGTCCGCTATGATGTCATGTTGGGAGACAATGAACACATGGAGGCATCTAGTGGTGATTTGGAATACACACTTGAGAGGGTTCAAGTGGATATTGTACTGATGACACCTGTGAAAGACAATGCATAAGTCATCAAGATGTTGAGTGAGTTTCTTAGATCAAGCGGTGAGGTAATCCAAGTAGGCAAAGATGATTTGAGTCAGATCATGAAAGATGTATGTCATAGCGCATTGAAAAATGGCACCAACGTTCTTGAGGCCAAAAGGTATGACATGATATGAAAAAGTACCCCAAGGGGTAGTGAATGCGGTTTTGTATTGATCGGTTGGGTGAATCTGAATTTGGTTGTATCCAGAGAAACCGTCCATGAAGGACAAAGTGTCGTGGTCGGCACAATCATCAATAATTTGGTCGATAAAGGGCGTTGGAAAATTGTCTTTGGGACAGGCGTGATTGAGATCGTGAAAGTCCATACAAACACGGATAGTGCCCTATTTTTTTGTTAACAGGGACGGGGTTGGAGATCCATGACGTATATGCGATGGGGTATATGAACCCTACAACGTGTAATTTGTCAATTTTGGCTTTGATGGCTATCACTTTGGATGGGTGTAATGGACGTTTCTTTTTTCGTACAGGTGTGATATCATTCCAAGTGTCTATATGATGTTCAACAATAGAGGGATCAAGGTCGAGCATTTTTGTGTATGACCAGGAAAAAATGTCCCGGTATTTCTGGAAGAGAGATTTGTAAGCTATGAGTTCTTCGGGAGAGCATGCAGCGCCGATGGTGATTTCCTCTATGATTCCAGGTTTGATGGAAATATCAATTTTGGCGGTGGGGGAAATTTTGGCCATGTTGCCTTCTTCAAAAGCGTCGAGGGCAGGGATAGGATTATTGAACTAATCTATATGCCCTGAGGGGAGAAAATATTTGGTTTCGATTGCATATATGGGGTTTTGTTTGGGAAGCATAAAGGATTCCTGTGAAAGAAAAATCACTCTGTGATGGAGTGGATCCCATGGGAAATCATGCATAGTTAATTCCTCGAGGATGTCTTCATCGCAGTGGAACTGTCAAAAGTATAAGGGATCTAGGGGAGTAACATTGGTGACTGTCACCATGTGATTATCTTCTGGTGAAGAAGTAGGGGAAATGATGCAAGAGGGTTGTGAGGATTCGCTTGACATAAACCAAATACCAATACATTGTGGGTTGAAAATGGTAGTCGGGCGGAAAATTTCTGTGGGGAAATGAATTGGAGAATTGGGGGGATTTGGGAGAAAATCCTCCTCGAGACTATTTATTAACTAGGGAGGAGTGGGAAGTGCCTCAGGCTCAGGGGAAAAGATATAAACCATATCCAGAGAAGGAGTAGGGGGGATTATTAGTGTCATCGGAGGTGGGGCGATGGTAGTATTGGGAATAAGGGCTAATTGACTATGCCTATACTCAATGATCATAGGACATTGATATGTGAAATGATCAAGTGATTCACATAGAGAGAAAGGAAATTTCATGCATTCATTGACTGAGGTCGTGACATAGTGGATGTCAGTGACATGTGTGTGGATGCAGAGGGAAGGTTTTTTTTTTTAAATCTTTGGCATACGGTTGCTAGCGTCTGCTGAAAGTAAGGTATCGCAGGGAAATGGTGGGTGTAATGGCCATATTCTGAACAGATGGCACATGCAAATTTTGTTTGCAGTCCTTTGCCTCATGTAGGGGATGTAATGGTAGTATTAGGTGAACTGGATGAAACAATGAGCAATGTCGTTGCTTGAGGGAGTTGAATTAAATTGCGTAGCTCGGGGAGAGATGGGCCTTTATTGGTGGGGTGTCTGTGTTTTTTGCATAGTGCATAAGGAGGTTGAACTCGGGGTGGAAGTGGAGCGGTGGGATCTTTCTTATTATGTCTTCCCCAAGCTGTAGCAGTGGTGCTAGTGAGTGGGGGTGCGAGTTGTGTGGTGGGAGTAAGTATTGGAATATTCATCGTAATTCCTTCTGTTTGGGGAGGGAGGGATGGTTGAGGGACCATTGCAGGTGGATGTAGATACCATACTGGAATTGCCAACACCATATTGGGAAGGGCAAGTGTTGCGGCTACCGGGAAAGCTTGTACGCTTGGTGGGGGATAAAAGAAGGGGATTTGAGTAATGGCTTGGGGGACTGTCTCCCAAACTGGGATGTGGCCCTGGCGGAGGGTGAAATTAGGAACAAGGGGAGCTGGAGGGTTCTCAAGGGATTCTCGAGGAAGGAGTTCTGCGACGAGTGGGATGCCATATAGTAAGGAAGCTTATGTGGGAGGAAAGGTATCTCCAGTTTCTGTTCCATTCGAGGATATGACACATACTTGTGTTGAGGGATGTGTCAACAGAGGTGCTCCATGGTATGTCCCTGGCAAGGATGGGTCTTTGGAAATTTCGGGGCCCATATCGATGAGTGGGTAGGCCTCATGATTAGTGTGAACAAAGGGTAGGATATTATTGATGTTGGAGGAAGGGTTGGGATCGTAATGTGACACTTGGTCGATAGTGACGATCCACCCGTTGTGGGGGAACATCATTGTGTGAAACACAGAAGAGGCCACAACCTTCATCGCATACATGTTGCTATGTCCAAACAAGATGTTGTAATTGAGTGGAGCGTCGATAAATTCAATGTTGATGAGGATAGTCTTGCCCTCGAGTTCAACGGGGACATTTTGAAAGATCCCTTATGGAGAGGATGGTCATCCGTCATAAGCTCTCAGAATAATGACAAATGGTATGAGCTCGGGGGAGCCAATTTTATGCCATATAGTTTTGGACATAATGCATGAGGATGCACCTTCATCAATGATGCAACAGTGAACTATGATGTTTTGGATTTTAACCGGTATTTGGAAAGCTACCAGAGCGGGGAGATGAGATTCCTCACTATCTAGATCAAAGGTGATGAGCCGTGTGTCAGCAGGGTCGACTGTCCCCAGGGTGGAAAGTCATGATTTTTGTTGAGTAGGATAGGTTTTAAGGACTTCTAAAACTGACATGGAAGCGAGAGATTGTGCCAAGTCATCGACCAGACTATAATTGTGTTTTTCCCTAGCCGGAGGGTTGGTGACATTTCGTTGTAATGGGATGCGAGGAATACAAAGGGGTTTATCAGTATTAGGGTGAGGAATTATCACAAGTGGTCCAGTTTTGATTGGGGCTACTTCTGAGGTAGTGGGAGCATATTCAGGGGGTGCGTTGTATTGACGACTGTGCGTTTGTAGAAGAACTTCTTCCTCACTATTGAGGAGGATAGTGCGATCTGTAGGAGTGCTTAGGTTTGGATACTGTCCCATCTTTGGTGGGGATGGATGCATCTCCTGTTGGGTGTTCATCACCCCTTGGTGTGGAATGGGGTTTTGTAACATGGCTGGGGGGGGGTTGTTGCACATATTGTTGTAGGGCCTGTTGGGGGGTAGCGGTGCTGGGGGATGTGGTCCATTTCCAGATTCTTTCATCTGTTTAAAGTCAATAATTTGAGGGCAATGGTGAGTACAATGGCCATACTCACTGCAAAGGGCACAAGGGAAGTTGGTCCAAAGATTGCTTTTGTTCTTCCCTTGGAATTTGTTGTTATTTCCCCCTTGGGGGTTCTGGTTCCCCTGATTCTGGTTACCCCTAGCAAATTGGTTCTGTTGGGGGTGGTTCTGGTTCCCTCCTGGTCTTGGATTATTATTGTTTTGGTTTTTCCCTTTCTTTTTGGCATTAGTCGACTTATGGGCCGGATTTGTCGTATTCAGTTGTTCAAAATTTTGATATTGTTGAATAGGAGAGGTCTAAACAAAGTTAACCCCAGCATGTGGGTTTCCTTGTGGTGGAGCCATGGGCTGTGGAGGGTTAGAAAATGGAAATTATGGATTATTTGGTGGCAATGGTCCATAGGGGATATAGGAAGGTGTAATGATTTCACTAGTGCTTAGGGTGTAGGCTGAGGTAGAGGGGGTACCAGAACTTGGCTGGATAGCTGGGCATATTGTGGGTGTCGACTGTGGTCCACTGATGGGTGGAGGAAGGGTAACAGGGTATGGTTGTTGATAAGGGGGAGGAGGATAATAAGGATGTCCTCCATATACTAGTGGATATTGAGGTGGTCCATACATAAGTGGTTGTTGGAGGTGTGAATTGTGGTGTGTAGTGGTACCAATCAATCCATCTACTGAGTGAGACATCCCAGGTTAGTCCTAGCCAAATGACATGGGTCTCGGGGCATCGGGTAGTACTGTATATAAGTATCCTGATTATGAATAAATGATTTCGAACTGTTGAGCCTTGCCGATGGATTCTTCTTCAAACTAGGGGAAGGTGGTAGCTACATCTTTGGCAAGGATGGAAACAACTGATTTGAGAAACCAATTGAGTCATTGTTGCTCGGTGGCTTCAACTTTGCATAGACTACGTCACCGATGCCATTCATGAATGTGGTCAACAATGTGTGTAGCAAAGGTTTGTTTAAACTCTGAGAACAGTTCGAGACCATTGTCAAGATGGATTGGTAGTTGAAAGAAGGTAAAAAATGCTTTGGCCAAAGATTCAAAGGTCACATGGGACCCAGATTTTTCTTTGACATACCACTTGGTTGATGGGCCAGTGAGCATGCATTGGAATAACCTCAATCAGACGGAGTCGTCCATGATGTTGTTTGAAGAGAAAAATAAGTGGAAGGTCATGATATGGTTGGACGGGTCGTCTCCCATTTTTCCTTTGAACTTAGGGATGTCTGAAGGGAGTTTGGTAGGCATTGCAGGCTATGTGGGGTCATGCAATATAGGGTCATTGGTGAGTTTAGTTATATTTGGTATGTTGAGGGAAGCCAACTATGGCATTTAGGGTGGTGGTGGAGGATTAGCTCCAGCCATGGTGTGAGTGTTTTGGGTACCTGACCCTTGAGGGGGGTTAGGTGGGGTTGTACTTCCTCCTGGGGAAGAAGTGTGCTCCTCGCCTCCTTGTAAAGGAAAGCGAGTGGATGATTGACCTTGGGAAGTGGACCCAAGTAAAGTGGAACCAAGCAAAGCAGATCCCAAGACGGTAGCACTCACAGGGGTGTGAGAAGGTGGAGATGATGAGTTGGCAAGACTAGCAACTTCCACTAGAATGGGAGGGATATTTAGCAAGCGTATGTAATGACGAGGATTTTGTGGGTCCCCTATGATGTCTAACTAGAAAAGTGGATGTGTGCAAATGGTGATGAGAGAAATAAATGAACAAGAGTCTTTGTTATGATTTTTGGACCTGCACAATATATCTCACAATCGCATGTAATCATAAAAGCATCATACATAAATCAATTGATAAAGAAGCATATATGTGGGTAGGTATATTTTGTTCATGTGGGAGAACAAAGAAAACAAATGCTCGTGTCCTAAAAGACGTAACATCCTTCCTCTCAAATAGCATTGGACCTTCCAATAACACTCAATAGTGGGGTCTGAAGCCACCGAAAGAGGAACTAGTGAAGGATGAAGTAATCAGTTATAATGAGGGGTAGAGGGTGCATATCCCAAAAGAGCTAGAAGTATTTCCCAATAGCCACACAAAATCCGATCAAGGTGCAATTGCAGCCCACAATTTCCACCTGGGTAGATGTCCTAAAATTTGGTCACTAGGTACCTCGGTCAAAGTACGACATTTATATTTTCGGCCTAAGAAATGGGTCACAAGATGGATCCCA
This sequence comes from Picea engelmannii, assembly GCA_009831015.1. Classification (NCBI taxonomy): domain Eukaryota; kingdom Viridiplantae; phylum Streptophyta; class Pinopsida; order Pinales; family Pinaceae; genus Picea; species Picea engelmannii. The sequence goes on from ML824912.1 coordinate 23,189, forward strand.
TCCAAGAGGCGGGTGCCTTAAGGGGGGACGCACAAAACAACCAAACCTCGGCCTTCGACCCTTCATGGGTATCTCCCTGCCTTATGGTGTTAGGAACACTTGACTTGGAGGATTTAAAGTTCCCTATTTGACAACTTCTACTGTTTGAAGATGTGAGAACCATATAATGGGGAGTTATTTGGATGCCTATCCCTAAGATCCTACCTAGACTAAAAAAATTCTTTTAGCACCTCCTGTGGAGGAAAATTTAGTGAGTTTTTTAGAAAAAATTTAGATGTGTTTGTTTGAGAGATTGGGGGTGTGAACCAATCTCGTTGAAATTAAGTGGGAGTGGATAGCCTCGTGAAGAAAAGGGGTGGGGCATTTTAGAATCCCTTTGGAGGAAACTTACTTCAACCTCCACGATTTTCTAGATGAAACTATGTGAGTGAGTAGTGACTTTGTGTGTGAATGAGTGAAAGTGTGCCAAATTTTTAATAAGTTAGGTGTGACCTTGCTGCATGTGGACTTCATGTGGTCCTTAAAAGTCTTGATTACCTAATTTACTAAATGCCATTGGTACAACCTTGCGGAATTTTAAATTCCCTAGAGAAATAACATGTGGACATATGGGTCCTTACCAATCCTTTAACTCCCTAGTGTGATTTAATCTAATAAAGATTCAATAACTATCCTAGATTGTGGACATGTGGGCATGTATGGGCTCGTTACAAAACCTTTAAAATTCCCTAGTGATTTATTCTAAGAAAGTAGATTCAACACTATCCTATCTTTGTAGCATGTGGGCATGTATGGGCCCTTACAATTTTAAGATGTGTTTGAAAAAAAAAACTAAGAGGAGTCCCGAGGGGGATGTTGTCCTCTCCTAAAGATTTTGTCTTTAAGGGAGATGAAATTTTCCCTCAATCGTTTTTCTGATTCTCAAGATCGCTCTATGGCACGAGAGAAGAGCATACTCAACGGTTGATGTTCAATTTCTGGTCCCAATGCAAGTGGTTATATGTGTGATATAGAATGATTCCAACTTATCTTTAATCAAAGCAAGTCATCCATGTGGAAAAATGAAAGCGCAAAGAGGATAAATATGGATTTTAACCCCCTAAGTGCCTATGTTTTGACTAACCCTTCATGTGGAGAGGGAATCTAAGTGTGGTGCATATTACAATCTACATAGAATCAAACTTAAGAAGGCTATGGGCCTTCAAAAGATCACAAAAACCCTTACAATGTATGATTTTCTGGACATATGCGTGGGTCACAGAGTAGATAGAGGTGCATTTGGCACCAATGTGCAAATCAAAAATGAATTTTTGGCACAAGTGTGCAGAATGCACTGAGAAACATAGTGAGTTTGGTGCACGTGCTTGGAAGATGCACATGTGGGTTAAAAAACCCGCTCACTTTCTGTTACACGACTGGGAATAAAATTTTGGATGAAATTCTCTTAGCTCAACTCTAAATTTAGCTTTTTGTAGGCATGAATGGGCCTGTTATGGTTCCTACAAGTTAAATAAACCAAAAAGAAGTGCTCAAGCAACCCAAATGGGGAGGAAATTGATACCTATCCCCAGTGGAGTCGCTAATCTATTGTGTCCCTTTCATCACCTAAATGAGAAAAATAAGGACGCTTACAAGTCCAGTTGGGTTAGCTAGACAAGACAACAGTGGATGCAAGAGTTAGAAACATCAAGCATAAGAAATAAACAAACAACTAAGCTAATAATAATAAAAGAAACTAAACTAGAGTGCATAAGGGAAATAGAACAAAAAACAAACAACATTCATGCCCCCAATGGATAAGTTGTATTAGTGGGAAAACACCAAAGAGAAAGGGGGACTTATGGGTCCCCTCTTCCTCCAAGGGAGGGCTCTTGAACCCCCAATGATTGAGATCTTCTTACAAATAACAAACTAGAAGGAAATGGTGAATAAATCCAAAGCTCATTCACTCAAGAGGTGATATGAATGGCTAAATGAGATGGTGCTTGCATGCTCTAATGAGAAAAGAGGTTCCTCTAAGAGAATATAGGCAACATAACAATACAAATGAATTCCTTGAAAATATAGTGCACCCATGGCCTCTTTTTATAGCAAATCATTAAGGAATTATTCAACTAGTCTTTAGTGTGAACAAGGGGCTCTTTAGGAAACCCTTAGGTCTTTGACCAACCCCCACTCAGATTCAGCTCGGATTTGGGTGTCAAATTGACTTGGGAGATGAACCAAAAGTGGGTGGAAGGCTGACCAAAATCATAAATGCGTTGTTCTGAGGTATGGGTGGATTTTTGCATCCACAGTCACGCATCGGGCGCATGTGCACTTTTCCAGTGTTGTTTGATTGTCGCACGTGCACGCACTACCTCTATATATTTAGCTCATGCTGATTTTATAACCAGTTGTATAGTTTTGTGCCCTTTGGAAATTCATTTTCTGGGCCATGGATGAACTAATGGGTGTTTGGAGATGCTAGATTCTTGTAACCATTTGCATATGAAATTCCAATGATAACAATTACTATTCATGGCAATAGAAGTCTCCGATGAAGTAGGCTCCAAAGAAGAATATGAAGAGGAAGAAGTCAATTAAAGAGAATAATTGTTGAGTTCCATAGAAGTTGTTAAAAGATAAAAGAAGAAAAACAAGTCACTCAAGAAAGAACTAACTCAGAAATCCAAAGAAGTTGATCATACAATCACGAAGCTAAAACTCCAAGAAGAAGAAGACAAGAGAATTAAATAAGAAATAATAGGGAATTTATAAGAAAGAGACATGACCATTGAAGGCTTGGAAGCTGAGATAGTCACTCTAAGAAAAAATATCCAGAAGAAGGACATGCAAAAAAGCAACACCAGAATATTGTATAATATCATTAACAGTCAAAGACCTTACTATGAAAGATCTGGATTGGGATACAATCAGACATAGACATAGAAAGGTTCAAGCTCCAAAATGAGAGAACAAGAAGCAAACCCAAGAAGCTATGCATAAGTTTTCATAGGTCCCTCAAAAGAAGAAAACATGAAAACTCAAGTGGAAGAATACAGATACACTACACCACCTATAAGTTTCAGAAGTCAATATCAACAACAACCAGCTATAGAAATACCTCAAGAAGAAGAATGATTTAGAAGAACGACTCCATTCAAAATATCTTCCAGTCCCAGGTATCAAACTATTTTTCTTGGGTCATGTTATTCATGTTATAATTTTGGGCACAAAGTTGTGAATTGTAGAGCCAATACCAAGAACAAAAACAACGATGAGGGATATACAAAAAATAGTTTTCCAAGAATATCTCATGAAGCACATAATAGAATCTACAACAGATTTGGATCATTAAGTGATGAGGTAGAATGCTATAAGTGAAAAAAATTTGGACATATAGCTAGAGATTCCATAATCATTGTTCCTCCAAGGGAACTAAAGAAGAATATTAACAGTCATAAGCAGGAACCACAAAGGATATGGATAAGAAAGCATGATCAATTCAACACTGAAGAATGCAATATTTATCTACAAGATCAACACAAGAAATGTGGATGGTATGTTGAAAGTGGATGATCAAATCATATGACAGGTGATAAAGACACGTTTATGACATTGAAAAATGAAAAAGATGGATCAATTTCATTTGGGAATTACAACTTAGCCAGGATTATTGGAAAGGGCATAGTCAAGCTCGAAAGTAAGGATGCCACTGTAGAAAAAGTTTTATTGGTCGAAGACATGAGAAACAATTTGATAAGTGTAAGTCAAATGTTCTATCAAGGAAACAAGCTTGTGTTTGATTCAAAGAAGTGTGAGATAAGGAAAACATAATCATGTAAGTTGGTAGCTAAAATTGTAAGAACTCCTATCAACATATATGCTCTAAATGAAATAGGAAAGGAAAGATGTTGCTTAGGAAAGGAAGATGAAATTTAGCTCTGGAATAGAAGAATGGGTCACATAAGTTTTGATAATATTGTCAAAGTCAACAAAAAGAAAGTAGTAAGAGAAATGTATGAGATCTTGAAGCCAAAAAACATTCTATGCAAGCATTGTCTACAGGGAAAACATACCAAGACAAAGTTCAAGTCAAAGGAGTATTTCACAAAAAAACCACTGGAGATTGTACATACTAATCTAGTTGGACCAACAAGAATGAAGGGATTGAAAGGTGAACAATATTTCATGCCACTAGTTGATGACTACACAAGAATGACTGCAGTTTTATTTCTAAATAAGAAGTCAAATGTATTTAAAAACTTCAAGACATATAAAGAGATGGTTGAAACTGAGATAGACTTGAAAATCAATTGCTTGAGATCAAACAATGGAGGAGAATTTACATCTAAGGAATTCATGGAATTCTGCAGCGAGCATGGAATAAAGATGCAATTCTTAGTAGCCAGGACACCTCAACAAAATGGAGTTATCAAAAGAGAGAACATAAAAGTACGGGAAATGGCCAGAGCCATGTTAATGTATTCCAAGTTGATAATGTCTTTTGGGTACAAGAAGTGCATACAACAGTTCACATTCAAAACAACGAGATGCTCATAAATAACAATGATAAGAATCCATACAAATTATGGAAAGGAAGACCAACAACTATGAAGCACTTAAGATTTTTCGGAAGAAAATGCTACATCAAAAGAGAAGATGGCAGAGTTGGAAATTTGATTCTTGAGTCGATAAAGGAATATTGGTTGGATACTCAAGAAAAATTAAATATTACAAATGTTTCAATCCGAGACTCAACAAAATAGTAGAAAGCATCAATGTGATGATTGATGAGACAAATGGATGAAAGATAAAAGAAAGTAGCAAATATTCAATGGAATAGGGTCACAAAGAATATTTGAAAGAAGAAGAGCATATAGAAGCACAACAATAACAAAGGGATATTCAAGTACCTCCAAAGACACCCAGCAGACGAGTGCATAAAAATCATCCATCAAAAAAGATTATTGGAAATAAAAATGCAGGAGTTTGAACCAGAAGAATATGCCCCTCACCAGAACAACAACATTTAACACTATTATCTACCATTGAGCTGAGCAGTTGTGAAGAAGCAAACAAGGATGAATTCTGGATCAAAGCTATGGATGAAGAGTTAGACCAGATAGAAAAGAATGAAACTTGGGAACTAGTTTCAAGGCCAAGAACAAGAATTTAATCAGTACATTTTGGGTTTTCAGGAACAAATTGAACGAGGATGGACATGTTACCAAGAACAAAGAAAGCTTGGTATGAAAATGATACTCTCATGTTGAAGGTATATATTTTGAAGAGACATTTTCCCTAGTTGTCAGGATGGACGCAATTAGACTGACACTAGATTATGTATGCTCCAATAATATTAAAGTGTATCAGATGGACATGAAATCAACATTCCTAAAAAAAGATAAAGAGGAAGAAGTCCACATTGAGTATCTAGAAGGTTTCAATTGTCAGAGAAATACAATTATGTTTGAAGGTTGAAGAAGGACTTGTATGGTCTCAAACAAGCCCCCAGAGCATGGTATTCAAGACTGGACAGATACTTACAACAAAAAGGGTTCAGAAAAGGCAATGCAGACAACAATATCTACATAAAGGTAAATCAAGACAATATCTTTTTAATTGAATTTTATGTTCATGATATTATTTTTGGAAGTGATGATGACAGGATGAGTCAATTTTTTTCCAAAGAGATGCAAAATGAATTTGAGATGTCTTTGCTTGGAGAATTGTATTTATTTTTGGGTATTCGGATATATCAGAGAAACAAAGGTATCTTTATCTCTCAGACCAAGTATATCACATAAATGTTGAAAAAAGTGGAATGACAGATTGCAAACCAGTCAGTACTCCTATGCATACTAGTTGTAAGTTTAGTAAGGATGATGATTCTAAGGATGCAGATAGATGATTGGCAGTTTACTCTATGTGACAACTTTCATACAGACATGATGCAGGTAGTTGGAAAAGTTGTAAGGTTTCAAGCAACACCAAAGGAATCACATGTTATGGAAGTGAAGAGGATATTCATATACCTCAAAGGTACATAAGAGTTTGAATTATGGTATCCAAAAGGGAAGGATCTATCTCTTGTTGCTTACATAGATGTAGATTAGATAGGTTGCATTGATGATAGAAGAAGTACAAGTGGAGCATACTTTTACTTGGGTGAGTGTCTGGTATGAAACAATATAACCATTAGACCGATACCTTGAATGGGTAGAAAGACATTTATGGTTAGAAAGCTCGCCATTAAATCGTTGGGACCGTGCCGTAATGAACAAAACTAAGTTAATGAAGGCTTATCACCCGTTGGAAAGATCTGTTTCCTAGATATCTACTTATTTTGTCGAGCCTTGCACCAAGAACACTTTTTCCACCTGTGATTATCTGAGTTCACAGATTAGTTGATTTTGCGCAGTGATCATCGAGCTATCGCTATCCATCCCGTCACATTGAGTTGTTTCTCTTCAACCCGAGATAGTCAAACATGAGCGTGTATGTCTGAAGAACTTAGCATAGTTGAAGAGTCTATGAAGGAGGTAATGATTGACCTTATGACTGAAAGAGTAATTTATGTGGGTGTACAAGCATCATCGACGAGAGGAGTGAAAGCCTCTCTGTCAACCGCGCATGGATTTGGGCCCTCCAGAGTCGTCATAGAAAAGATAACCAAGCACAAAGATGACCTAGAAAATGAGAAGCTAATCCTGACCATCATACTTGAGTATATCCCACCCCTGGCCAGTGTAGTAAGTCGTGACAGTGTCCCAAGGGACTTTGACTACATTATCATCACTGAATACCTCCCGAAGGGGATATGCACGGTCAGACCATATCTAGAAAGGATTACAACCTTGAAAATTAGCAATTATAACCTAGGAGACCATAAGAGCTATGACATGCTCGCACCTTATAAATATCTAACCAAGACGAAGGGAAAGAAGATGAATATCATCCCTCAGTTGTGGACGATGAACCTCGCCTAGTCCACCCTATTAAATGTAATGAATATTCCACATTTTGGAGGGCACCAGGAGGTTAATGCATGTGTTAAGCTCCTACTGTCATGATTCCACGATGGCTATCCATGGTTGGATAGACATATCACTATCGATCCGACATTGATCCATAGGATCACCGGACTAATCTTGCAGGGACTTGACCCACAAGAGTTCTACCCAGGAAAAGATGCAGACCACACCCTAGCACAGATGATTAAAGAAACATATGGCGATTTTGAGAAGGGGACGCGAGGATAAAGGGTAGCCTCCATCCAGAATGGTGCAATGATCCTAGCATGTCAATTAATTGCAGGGAAGCTAGTAAGAAAGAACAGACCCACGCAGGTCATAATGTTTGTAGTTGACCTCGTTGGGAAATGCGTGGAAGGCCTACAGATGAATTGGGTGAAGTACCTAGTTAATCAGCTAGAACTGGATTGCCGTGAATCCTAGGATCAGGGCTATGAGTTTCACTTCAGCTGGCTCTTGATTCTCATCGTGTTTACTTCTTAGAAGATGCTGGAAGGTGCGACCTTCCCTGACATCGATCCATTTGAGCTGATAGTTAGGGTTTTGTTGGTGCGATGTTGTAGCATTGAACCCTAGGTCTGCCCCTGTGCCAACGCAACACCAACGTAATCAATATATACAAGAAACCATTGATGCATTCTATGACCAAGTACATTCCGATCAAGTATCATTTTCTACAGGAACAAGCTGTCGAGAAGAACAACAAGCTAGAGTATGTCAGGACAAACGAGCAGATTGCAGATATCTTCAGCAAACCACTATTAGGATATTTAGACACTTAGAAGTTAGTTAAGATCTACTTGGTCTAATTTAGTCATTAGGTAAAAGTGTGTTTCTTTAGTATGCATTAGTATGCATTTGTAGTTAGGAAATCTGACGGTCACGATATGTTCCCGACATAGAGTAATCCGATGGTTCATATTCTCCTCGATATTAACGACCATTGATATGTGGCTTAACACCTGATTGGTCCATGATCTCTATTTAAATATAACAGAGGGTCATTTTTCGATGATCGATTGTGAGAAAATCTCTTGTAAAATCTCTCTGTAATATTTTTCTTTTGCATTAATAAACTGCTCCAAGTGGTCGCGTTGGCTAGGGTCGTGGATGTTTCCTCGTAGGGGTTTTACCACGTCAAAACATCGGTGTGTTGATATTTGATCTAGTTTTTTGAGTGGTTACTAAAGTTGTTCATCCTCTATTTGAATACTTGTGTTGTTGAACATGGTATCATAGCCTGTTTGAATATTTGCTCCTGTTGTAGATCGAGATTGTGAAGCCGAGTTGCCTCATCTCCATTTTATGTCATTTTAGTACATTTATGGGCTGATAGGACCGTTCCATTGCATTCAGAGAACTCATTTAATTCAGGAACACTTCTTTTCATTTCACTCAAAAAGGTTTTTAGTTTCCCAAGATACAACCATTTCAGTCAGATCCGGAGGTATAAAGCCTGAATACACATTTAATTTTTTTTTTACAGAGTATTATTTTGGTTTTATATTATTTATTTCTGGGTTGCTACTCTTTTAGATATGCGTATGCTCTTTTCCTCACACCCTGTGTGATCTTGGAAAATAAGAAACAGATAGGAAAATGTGCATCTTTCGGGTAAGCTAACTGAGATCTAACCCTTGTTGTCATCGAGAAGCGAATTTTTTTTTCTTGTGTGAAAATAATTTTTTTCTAAGCACGCTCTCCGAGGCTGACAAAAACAACACCACCCCCAATCCTCTTGCTAAACAATACAATATCTTTTGCTAGACCATTTGGTTAAAATTTGTCTTATTAAGTAAGAGGTCTTGAGTTCAAGTCTCTCTTTTTGTTACTTTTTTTTGAAAAAGTTCATGCTCAAATTGTAAAGTGTATTTCACTTCAAGTATAAAAGTGAATCACTATAAGTAGCTTTAATGTTTTATTTTAGAGTTATTTATTTTGCATACAATTTTTCTTTTATAAAGTAAATTCATTATAAAATTGATCCCCACTTCTCTTTATAAAAGTGGGTCACTTCATAACTCAACTTACACCACTATGTTGTCCTTTGGTTACCGTTTATACCTTTTCTAAAAAGGGCATAACTCTCACATCCAAAGTTTTTTTTCAATGTCGTTTTTTTTAAACCGCCTAATTTTTCGAGATCTTTCCATCCAGAGCATCAGTTTCAGTTTTTAAATCCATATTATCTGCATATTTAATTTGGATTATACAAGTAATCTCTTGCTTTCCAGCACCAACTACTTCCAATGAAAATACCACATGGAGGATTTATTAAGAAGTAAAGGCTTGTACTGGATTACCTTGGGAAAGGAAACAACACCCACTCAGCTGATAAGAAAGTCAAATGGGATAATAGGAATGAAGAAGCACATGGATTAATTAGAATGTCCATCTCTCCTAATTTAAGGTTCCACCTTCAATCAATTGATAAACCCAAAGAAGCTTAGGAAAAAATTGAATCTGTGTTTGGTAAACACGATATTATTCGAGCACAATAGTTAGAAAATCAAGTGCTGACTTTCACTCCAAATGATTTTTATTGCATTGAAGACTATCTATCTAAGTTTAAAACACTCAGAACTTTATGTGAAGAATGTAAGATAAAGATAAAATAAGATCATTGCATCTATCTTATTCTTTCTAAGCTAGGTAGTGCATATTATGTGTTTGTATCTACCTTTTATGCCATGCAAGAGGCTCTAGGGATAGCTTATAAAAAACCTAGTCTTGAGAACTTTTGTGATGCTTTGATTAGAGAGCAAGATAAGCTTGTACAACTTGGAGTGATCAACACTGCAGGTACCTCCAACAAAGCCTTAGTCGTCCATCAGAAAGAGAAACCCAAGAATCCCAAGAAGCAACATCCTCGCCACAACAACAAGCAATATAAGGGTCCCAAACCCACTCAGAAAACTTCCAATCCTAATGGTAACAAAGGAGGAAAATATAAAAGTAAGAGGACCGACAGACATTAAAACTTGTGTGATAAACATGGTCATGATGAGTCCAAATGTTTCAAGAAGATGGCAGCTTTAGAAGAGGTGATGAAGAAGCACAACATCAATATTGATTCTACTTCTTCTTCTCATGGACATG
>ML824912.1:40305-58566 GCA_009831015.1 Picea engelmannii
AAAAAACCCTAACATAATCTCTACCGTTAGATCTGCGACCTTATAATGAACGGTCCAGATTTTCAATGAAATTACAATATACTTTTACAAGGAAATTTTTGCTTCGAGGGCTTCGCCCCCGAACCCCCATCGGGGGATGCTACCCCCGAACCCCCGTTGGGGGGCCACTTGCCCCTAGACCCTCCAACCAGGGGGATAGGCCCCTCGAACCCCGCAGAGGGGGTACCCCCCCTCTGCACTCCCCCGCGTGGAAGAGTGTACATACTTCTGGGGTATAAATACTTCATGGGGTATAAATACTTCATGGGGTATAAACACGACTCAAAGCAAGGACCTCTGAATCAGGAAGATAATTAGGCTCCACAACCAACAGAATTTATTTCCCTTTGTAAATAAGGTTGGATAGGAGGTGACATTTTAGGGTTGAATGGGTAGTAGGTTGTGTTATTACATAGATTATAGCTTGGGAAAAGCCCAACCCAAACCATAGAGGTGGGACAACTACAAGAGTACCTATCCACTGTCGCCTTAGATAGACACTCCCCTCGCTTTAGTGATGATGAAATCACCACAAGGGGGGAATCTCAGTGACCATACATGGATTGAGATAGAAAGTGAGGTGATGATGAATGAATTCCCATATAGGTCAGGTTTGGAGTGTTGTGTGCCTGCAAAACTATGTTAGCCTTGCCTAGAACAAGACGAAAGATAATAAACCGAGCATTTATACAATGGGAAATCAACAAGAAACCTTGTTGTCCCAAAATTGCAGCATAATAGAAATATATAGATCAATAATGAATGATGTTAATAGCTTCAAATCCAACCACCAAAATCAACTACAAGATGATGGAAACAAAGCTAGAAGTGACTTGTTAAAATTACAATGATTTAAGAAAGACTTCGGTGATGTTTAGAGGGTTGTTATAAGATGCCATGAACAAGTTTATATGACATCATAATGGCTGTATCAAACAATTGCTACAACAACAACTTCTAGCCACCCAAATATAGAAACAATCCACCTTAAACATCGCCTATAACAAGTAGTTTAATGATGGCAGCTTGCAAGTAATTTTTAGTGGTATAATAGTGAGAAATATATTGCAACAAGATGATTGTGAAACATCCCTAATCGCTGTAGCATTAATTTATAACAACAAAGAGACTTAAAAGGTCAATCAAGACGCCCCTAGGACACAAGAAGGCTTATAGCATGTAGAATCAAATCCAACTTAGACAATTTCAATATCTCAATATTTTATGTATACCAATGCAATAATATTATTTCTCCAATGCAAGTAGATTAGTGCCTTATCAATTGGCTTTTTTACTTCTCTAGGGGTGTAATCCCTTTTACTCCCTAGAGAAAACTAACCTTAGCAAGGTAAATCTACAAGGGTGTAAGCCCTTTTACTCCTTGTAGAAACCTTTGCAAATATCTCTTTCAATGAAAAATAAAGAATATCTTGGTGGAGGGTATATTCCCTTATAATCCTCCAAATATTTAGATAATTAATCTTGAAACACGAAGAAACAACATAGTATGCAGAAAATTCCTTACCAATTTCAAGAGATAACATGAAAAACCCTTCTTTACCAATAATATTCCATCACATTTGCAAAGAGACAAGAATCAAGAGATACCACCTAGCTTCTTCCTCCAATATACAAGAAAGATAATCCAAAATGCACCAAGAGAGAGAGATAGAGAAAAATGCCCAAATAGGGAGAAAATTTCAGCCAATGTTATGTAATTCTCAAGTGAGAGTTATGTCCAAATGATATGAAAGTGACCTTTATTTATACAAGATCACTAAAAACAATTTTTCCACTTTTCCAAAAATGAACATCAAATTAGAGAGGCCTACCCTCCCTATTTTTCCTTTACAACTTAAAATTACAAATACATAAAGTAATTTCCCCTTTAGGGGTGTTGTTAGGCCTCCAAGAAAGACGTTAATCCCTTTGGTGATGATCATTGGGCCTCCAAAAGCCATGTGCCATGCCACCAAGTTCTCTAGTGCATTCCAAGTGTCTCTCTCTCCATAAAACCATGTCATATCACCATCAACCATGATAACCCCATAAAAAACCCTAAGCCCATGTGACGTCCAGGGTCTAGAAGACGATTCCTTAGGCCTCCAAAGGCCAACGTTGGGGTGAAAGGGGTTGGAATATGATCATATCATGGCCTCCAAGTTCCTCCAAAGGAAACATTCATCCTCCCATGGGTCCAATGAGAGTGGGTGCATCATCCAACCTATGGGATTCATGCCCCTATGAAGGTCCAAGTAACCTTGTTCTTCCACGAAAAAAAATTCACCTGGCAGGGCCCTACAAAAACAAACAAATTCATCCTCCAAGGGTCCACAAGTCCCAAGTATCATGCCAAGTAAGCCAAATATAATAAAAAAATCACCCAAACATGTGCATCAAATCCCCTCCTTTTCAAAATAAACAAATTCTCAAAGACCTTATGGGAGGGTTGTCATGGTGACCTATTGGGTAGATCATTCCCCAAGTCAAGGAGTGTTTCCTGAGAGGACCCTCTCTAAGTCATGTAAAGAGTATGAGGTGGATGGGGGTGTGACTTATGGGCATCGAGTTTCTTGACATACAAGGGCTTGTATTATTTCATTTATGGGTGCCTCTGTAGAGGGTGCACTTGCTCTTGAGTTACCAACTATTTAGGTGCTATTTTTCCCAGACCCCTTTTTAGCCATCTTTCCAATCCCTGCTTTCATTTATTTGTAATTTTCTATTCCCCTTTATAAGTTTTCAAGCTTTAGCATTTTCAATTTGAGACTAGGGCGAGCACTAAGTAAGTAGAGCTCAAGTTGGAAAGAATTTTGATGGTCCTCATTTGTTGTGTTCACTTTCTTTTCATAATTATTTTCTTATTAATTTATAGTAGTTGCAATCTACCTTCGGGCCTTTAGCCCCTTCTTCCCATGAAATGAGGTACAATCTCTTCTTGGGTCAATATGCCCGAAAACCCAAAATATGAGGAATTGAAAGGGAAGAAGTATGTAAAGTTACATGTGTGAGAGTGGTACAATGACCTTTCAAGGAGACCACCTAGTAGGAAAACTTTTCCCAAGGGTGACCACTTACTAGGACAATATGTCAACCACCAAGGTGAAATGAGGAAAAATGAATATTTTCCAAGAAAACATTTTCAAAATCAATAAAGGACCCTTTGCAACATGTTCAAATGATTCATTTATTAGAATGCCACTTACCACAACACCAGACTTGTTACCTCATGGAGCAAGATCTGTTGTCCTCTCTGAGCTAGGATGGTGTGGTGGAAACTATTTCCATCGATAAAATGGTGATGTTTGGTAATATAGGGCCCTTTTCCTGCTCATATGACTCTCGTTACTCCATGTATTCAACCTAAGGGCCTTGAGACATCATCTCCTTAGATGCCCCTAGGAATGGGGGGTTACGTCTGGCTCCTACTTGGGGACATGTACTCGTCGTAGAGTGCATGAGAACCTCAAAATATCGTAGTAAGACTTGTTCCTACACACGATGAAACAAGAAAAACATTGGGTATCGAGGGTAGCGCACTCCACCTTTGTTCATATAATCAAAATTTCAAAATTTCACCTAATATTAAAAATGAAATTTTACATTTTTTCAAAAATTTCTAAACTAACATGTAATATGATCATAACAAGTATGCAGTAGTGCAAGTAGAGAAAAATGAAAAATTATATATGACATGCAACTAAGCTATCATGAGCATACAAATGATAAATGCAAAGGAAAACAAATAACCTACCTACTTACATGGGGTTGGGGGCCCTTTGGAGATCATGTCCTGTGGATGTTAGGTGAAGTTGTACAACCAGTGCAACCACCTGATCAACATATTATCAAGGCATCCCCTCCTATGCTTAATCATGTGACATAAAAATATAATTCAAGAAAAAAATAATCATGAGTATAAATAAGCATGTGATCAATCATAGAAAGCAACTCATGGAGGTGGGTGGGAGGGAGATAATCCTTCTGGGAAGAATGTCCGCAAGCCTGATCAATCCATCTCTGAAGAGGACTACTGCATGTAGAAGATAGATCGTCTTCATATTCACTTAGAGTATTGTTGGCCCTTGACCAAGTTTTGAGGGATCTGGTCAAGTTTGACCTATTTTCGGACTTCGACATCCTATCGAAGGAGGAGTGCAAGACGAAGTGGAGATCACGGATCTCGGCCCCTTTTTTGGGTCCTTTTTGGGATTTGGGACTATGTAATGGGTATGGGATGTCGGTCCATGGGTTTACCCATGTATAGGCCTATTTTGTAATGTATATATAGACGTTTAGGCAATATAGAGATAAGATAGACGATCTATGTGATGTAAGGATGATAAGATAAGTACTAAGTGCAAGTATGGTTTGTAGATTCTTTGTGCATACTGGGAGAGACTTGCTGAGCTAGGTGCAAGGTATTGTAATAGGATGTGAAGTTATTTGTGCTATAATGCAAGGAAGGAGGATCTAGCGAGGTGCACATATCTCCTTTCCTAGGAGAAGTAGGGTTTTGAGGCTCTGTTCTTGTAACTGATTGACCGAAGACAATAAAGAAGAAGAATTGGTGGATGTAGCCCCAGGGTGGGGGTGAACCACGTAAACATTGTGTTGTTCCACTTTGTGCTTGTCTTGATGTGTTCATAACTTCTCTTGCTAAGTTCTTTGATATAGATAGATAAATCTGCTTATGCTTTGTGCTAATGATGTGTAAGAATGTTAGATCTGATCTATATGAAGGTGCCTAGTGTTTGATCTGCTAGATATAACCTACCTGTTGACGATAAAGTGCTTAAATACATCATATCTTAGTGAATTATGCGATGCTTTGTTCTATCTGTGAAGTAGTTATTGGTTGAATATTGATGAACTGTTGATGCTAAGTGCTCTGTTAAGTATTATAATCATAGATCTATGTCCCAGCTAAGGTTGCAGACACTTGAGTCTTACAACCAACCCTACATCTACCTCGGGTGAGACTTCATTTTATTCATAGGAGTTTTCGAAAGGGCCGGTATTTAGGGTTTTGTTGGTGCATTGTTGTAGCGTTGAACCCTGGGTCTACCCCTGTGCCAACAAATGGTTCCATTTCCAGGACCTGAAACCATGATTGTTGGGAATTGAAGTAAAGAAAAGAGAAGTTTTGTGCGTAGATCTACTGCTGAAGTGCTCAGTATCAGACCTAAAACTGTGATTGTTGGGAACTGAGAAAGAAGAAGATTTGTGCAAAGATACAACCTAAAATTGTGAAAGCTCTATTCGTAGATCTATTGCTCTGGTGCACAGTACTCTACTTAGTTTGACAAGATCTATTCTAAGGAAAAGAAGTATGATATGAAGAAAATAGGTAAGATCTAAAAGCTCTATGCTCTGATAAAGGTAAGAATAGTGAAAAGTTATAGGTTTGAAGGCTTTGTGCTTTGTAGAAGTAAGATTAGTGGAAATTTTTGTTTCAAAAGTATGAATCTAGGTATGTTTGATAGATTCTATCCTAGCTTGAAAACTAGGGTATTAATAGATGAAATAAGATTTGATATGAATATATATTATATGAATAGTGAAAAATATGTTATACCCATGCATAGAAAGAATGTTTGGACTAATAAGTATATGCAAGATCCTAGAAATAATTTTTTGCAGGTTAGCTACCATGATCCTAGTATGCAGTATAGGAAAGGCTGGGGATCATTTAAGAGAAAGATAGGATTAACTCTTTGTTACAATTGCAGAAAACCATGACATCTTGTTAAGGAATTCCCTGGAAGTTTTGGATTTCCCTATAATGATTGCTAAGGTTGAAAGAATGAATATGAACCAAGAAAACCCTAAGTCAGATCTAGAAACCAATATTATGACAGAATCCAAGGAAGAGTTAGAGAAAATATTGCTACAGATAAGAGAAACCCTGGATGATCATCGACATGTCAACTTATCAAAGATATTCAAAGAAAAAGAATTCCTTGAAGCAAGAATAAGAGACTTTGACGTTGACTGTGTTCTAGATGAGGAAACAAAGGTGAATATTATAATAGAAAGAACCTGGGAACTTTTAGGAAATCCTTCTATGATTCCCTCATTGGGAGGAATAGGATTATTCAAAGGAATGTTGATAAACCTATGTGGGAAGCTCGCTCGCATACCTATGAATGCTAATGGAACTTCGACAAAAGAATATTTTGAGATTATTAAATTTACTGAGAACAATGCCCCATTTACCATGTTACTAGGAAACCTTGGATCGACGAATATTAAGCCAGACGAAAGGAAGAAGAAGAAGTTTTGGAACAGAAGAGACAAGAGTTAAAAGATTTCATGACTCGAAGGATCGCACACTTGATTAAAGAACAAGAGAATAGATCGAAGCTATTTAACACCATAGACCCAGATGTCGAAGCTGTAGGAACATTAGAAGACCCTCAGAAGACTGAAGTACCTGCTCCAGATAAAGAAGTATTACCCCTGAATCCTAGGAAACAATTTCAACAACACAAAGTAACTATGTCAATAGAAGATAAGAATCAGAATGGGAAAAGGAATACTGAGACAAAACTCACTGGAAAGAAGGCTAGAAAACTAAATAAGAAGAGAGATAGGATTGAAAAGTTGCAGAAGGTTCCAGAGGGAACCTCGTCAAAGGAAAAATTGCAAAATTGGAGCTTCGCCACGATATCAGAACAACGCCATATGGCACTTCGCGATGACGAAGAAATATAGCCGTTGGGGACATTATAACTGTTAGATAAATGCTCTGAATAGATAGAAATCCATTTATGGCCAACCAACTCGCCATCCAACCATTGGGACCATGCCATAATAGACATAATCGATTTAATGAAGGCTTCATACCCGTTGCAAGTGACCTGTTGTCGAGTTACCTATTTATCCCACCACGCCACGCACCGAGAACACTTTTTCCAATTGAGAATTTGATCCCCCACACTAAGTTGAGTTTATACAGTGATCATCATTCTTTTTCTCTCTATCTCGCTACTGTGTCTAAGCTACCCCTCGAACCTGAGATTGTTAACCCCGAGCATGTATGTTGGACGAGTTGAGATCTGCAAAAAAAGTTGTTGAGGAATTTTTGATCGACCTCATGACTGAAAGAGTCATGTCGATGTCTACATGTATACAAGCATCATCCATGAAAGGAATGCCAACCTCTCCATCCATTTCTCGTGGAGCTGGACCATCCCGACCAACTGATGAAAAGTGAACCAAGCAAAGGGATGATCTAGCGAATGCTAAATTGATCCCAACTATCTTACCCACCTATATACCACCTTTGAGCGTTGTTGTAAACTGAGACAATGTACCTAGAGATTTCGACTATGCCTTGGTCACTGCGTACCTCCCGAAGGGGATACGCGCAGTGCGAGTAGACCAAGATAATATCACAACGTTGAAGTTTAGCGACTTTAACCTCAGAGATCGCAAAGTCTACAACATGTTATCCCCACATATGTATATGACTAGAACAAAAGGGAAAAACTCAAAGGTAATTCCCCAAGCATGGACCCATAACCTCGCGTAGTCCACTCTGCTCAATGTCATGAAAATTCCCCACTTCGGAAGATACCAAGAGGTGAATGCATGTGTTAAGATGTTGTTGTCTTGTTACCATGGCATATATTTGTGGCTAAACCGTCGTATCATAATTGATCTGACCTTGATCAATCAGATCACGGGTTTGAGTATGCAAGGACCCAACCCACGAGATTTCTATCCTAGAAAAGCCATGGACCGTGCTCTCGCACAAAGGATAAAGGACACTTATGGCGATGTTGAGAAGGGAACGTGAGGCTACAAGGTATCCTCTATTCAGAATGGTGCAATGCGCCTCACCCGTCAGATGATTGCAGGGAAGTTAGTATGCAAGAACTGACCCACCCAAGTGACTGGTTTTGTAGTCGACCTCGTAGGGAAGTGTGCAGAGGGCCTACAAATGAATTGGACGAAGTACCTGGTGAACCAGTTGGAACTTTACTGCAGAGAAGCACAAGATCAAGGATATGAATTCCATTTCAGTTGGCTCTTGATCTTGATTTCTTTCATTTCCTGGGAGATGTCGCAAGGTGTGACCTTCCTGGACATCGAGCCATTTGAACCATTGGTCGCGAAGTTAAGTACATTGTGGTACTCAAGTGACATGAATAATAAATGGCAGTCAAATGACATGTTCCATACATACTACAATCAACTAAAGATAGCCATACAGTCCGAGCCTCTCATGAAGCCGAACACTATACATCGATTCAGGCCTTTGATGAAGTTCAACGTTGATCGACATTTCATTTATATCACAACACAAGACAATGAGCACAAGCAACAACTTCAATCCTACTATAAGATGACAGAGGAGGACCTAGAGGAGATTACTAAGGAATGGTCCACTGACCTTATTATTCTAGTAGACCTTGCGGAGATATCCGACATTGACAACCCAAAAGATGCACAGGATACACTCGGACCTAGCAAAACAAAGAAGACTAACGAAGTACAAGATTTAAGCAGTGCCTTAGTGAAGATTGCTTCCATGTCACCGGAGCAAGGAGGTGATGGTGAAGAGATAGATGGCACATAAGCTGAACAAAGGAAAGGTGAAGTAACATCACCCATAGACGAGGAAGACCCCTCGAAGAAAAGGAAGGTTTCCCCCCAAAACCTTAACAAAATATTATTTCTAAAAATCAAGGAGGTTTTGTGCATAAAAGATAGATTATAGAAAACATTTTCTTTTTACATAGAAGGCAATCAATTCTAGCATAAATAATAAAGAAAAAGGGATGATATTCAAAACTAATATGGGCAATGCATTTGACCAATTACATCATTCATTTCTTTATATTGTTATGAGAAACTTTGGCTTTGATGAATATTTTATAAATTGGGTAAAAGCTTTATTAGGATTCCCTTGGATAACTCCCCTTGCCAATGGTTGATCCACTACTTTTTTCCAAAGTAGGAGGGGTCTAAGGTAGGGGTGACCCCTTTCCCCTGTGCTTTTTTTTTATCATGGAAAACTCTCTTAGTATAAGGATAGAGAAAGATACAATTGCTATAAATATACCAGGAATATTATTGTTCAAGGGGATCAAACTAGTAAATTACTCATAATTTACAGATGACAACCTTCTAGTAGGGGGAGCATGAACTACAATTATTGATCATTTCAAGGGATCCCTAGATTATTATTCCAATGAATTAGGTGGATTCATAAATAAATGGAAAAGTAACATCTACTATTGGAATACCCCCTCCCCTCTACTTCACTTTATTACTAGATCTTTGGAATTTTCATGTGTAGAACAATGGGCATACTTCAAGTATCTAGGAATGCATGTAGCTCTCAAGTCCACTAATAATTCAGATTGGTTTCCTATGACACAAAACATCCAAAATAAAATGCACCAGTGGAGATCCCAATGGTTGAATTCGACTAGCAGAATTATCATCATCAAATCAATCTCCTCAGCAATGCACCTTTTTCAAGCATCGACATTATTATCACCTTCAGGCATAATGCAAAAAATAGGGAAGTCTATTTGAAAGTTCCTTGGCAAGGGGGAAAAATAATACCAAGAAGTTTCATTTACTCAATTGGAGAATGTTTAGAGCATTAATGGAATGAAAAGGGATTGACATAAAAGACCCACAAATTATGAACATGGCTTTGGGATCCTATATTGTGTGGTGGTTGGTTTTTGAGGGAAAACGTGGTGGAAGTCAGTTACCCAGAAAAAACATCGACAATCCTCCATGCTATGATGTGGTTGGTTTCTAAGGGAAAACATGGTGGAAGTCAGTTGCTTGCAAAAAACTCTACAATCCTCCATGCTATGGTTCCTAGCTACTTTAATTACATAGGTAAAATAATCCCCCATATGGAAGATGTGCAAAGAAGAAGATCCTCTCATTAAGCATCAATTATCTATAAATGGGATCTAATCAATATGTGGGAGAATTATATCATGAGAAAGTCACCTTTATCTCTTTGTCATGAACTAGATAATTTAAAACAATGGTTACACATGAATAATTATAACATTCTGGGAGACATTTTAGATTTAGGATAATCAACATATAGTATGTGAAATGGGTGGAACCAACCAAACCTATTGGCACATATAGGATATCAGTGGAAAGTCCTTCTTGACAGATTAAGTGGAGAAACTGTTATTAACAAAGAAATATGAGACAATAGATGATAAATATCATTGGTAAGATTGTATACTGTAAAAAAAGGCTATCAATTCAAGATAACAAAGAAAATTCAACTTACAAAATCCATTATTTTCAAATCAACATGGAAAGGGAATTTCCTTCCAAAGGTTAAATATTTCTATCAGTTTTGGTTCATGGCAGGTTTAATAACTAAAAATCTCAAAGAAAGAAGCATTCATATCCCTTTGAGTTGTTATCTATGTTCTAAGGAAGAATACTCAATGCCCCATCTCTTTCTAAAATGTGAATACACTAGGCATGTTTAGCAATACACATTCTTAGACCTTGAAGTTTATTTAGACATTCTATAGTCTTGGACACAAATGTTCCAATCCTGGCATACAAATATCAAGGAACATTTAACAAAAAAACACTACTAAATTTTTTTTGGATAGAAACTCGAAAATATATGTGTTGGAAAATTTGGTTGGCCAAAAATAAAGTTAATTTTCACAATTGATTCCTCCCCCACAAAAGATAGTTATGTAACAAAGAGGATTACTATCAAAATGCATCTCTATGAATGGGATAAATGAGCAAGATATATCAATTATAGAAGTTTAATAAATGATATGGGTCAAGGACATTATGATCAAGGGTACATAGAAGTGAAATATTAAGATGGGTAGACCAAATGGATCGATTAAGTGGCAACTTAGGATGTTTGAGAATGAATTTCAAAGTTGGTTAAATTATAGAAATGTATATATTACTTTCTTTGATGGGGTGGATAAATAATCCAAGGGTGGTAAGTGTGGGGGGAATCATTTATAATCCTAAAAGAAAACAGAAAAAAAGGTATTGACCTGGGGCTTAGGCAAAGCCATGAACAATCAACAAGAAATCCTAGATTCTATCAAAGATTGGTGCTATTAAAATATATGGGGATCAATAAATTCATTGCTTTAGGAGACTCACCAATTGTGATCTGGCACATGTTCCACCAATAAATACCAAGGGATTCTCAATTGAGTAGGATGGTTCATAGAACTCAACTCATAGTGCACACATTTCATGATATTGTCTTTTATCAGTTGCCGAGGAAATTTAACGTGCATTATGATTTCCAAGCCATTCTAGCATCCTTGCTTCACAAAGAGGAATTAATAAAATATGGAGAAGCCTCTATGCAATGCCACCTCCCATGAGTCTCAATCCATAGATTAACATTTATGAAAGTCACAAAAACCATATAAGTGGTGGCGAAGGATGATAGAGAAGTGTAAGGATATAAGTCCCATAGAGTTGTTTGTCCTCATTATTATTTGCATATGTTCACCTCCATTAACACTAAAAATATGGAATATCCCATTTCATATGGGATTAAGGGAAACGTACCTATAATTTGGGCATTGTGGAATATTTCTTGTCTAAGTCTTGGCACAACACAATTTTGGCAATTTTAGGTTGTGTGGGTAGAAGAGTAGAAGTCTCAATGCAGTGCAATTCACAAGGAATTAGGAGACAATAGGTTTGGAAACATGAAAAATCCACATAAACATCTTAATCAGTGTGAGTATGCCTATTTAAGGACATAAATCCATTATTGCAAAAAGTATCTGGAAGATATCCATGAATGCCATGGATTGTATGTGAAACAGTGCAATAAAAAATTAATGGAATTGAATTCTCAAACATAACATTTGAAAGCTAGGAAAATGTAAGATCATATCACTAGGGACATTAATATTATTAGGCTATAGGAGATGGAAGAAAAACCGAAGGATTTTCAAGCATAGTTAGAGCAATTGGAAGTTGAAAAAGGTAAACATAGGAAGCATTTCACTCTTCAACATCCCCTTTATGCTCAGTAGAGGATTATGGGATGGAGTATTAGTCATCCCGAGAAGAAGATATAATCCAACAGAAGCACCCTTAAGATATGGACCTCTCCAACGAAGCCAATGCATACAAGATTGGAAATCAACGTGAATCCTGCCTTGGGGATGTATCTCTTTAATTTATAGTTATCTTAATTAAATGTAGGTTTATTTATTTAATAGGACAATATGTAAGGTAGTATTCTATCCAAATAGTAAGTAGTAGCTATAAGATTATGAAGATAACTCGAATAGGGAATATTATAGGGACAATTTTGGGCTTATTTTTGGATGTTCTCCTACAATAAACATTTACTTTTGTATTATCATGTTGGAAAATTTGACCACAACTTCATTTCAATACGATATGCTTGTACATATTATGGTTTGACAGAAATAATTCAAGATGGAGTATGTAGTGAGGTATCTAGTTATAATCAAACTTAGTCCACTAGTTACTAGGTGCTATTGCAGGAAAACAAAGACGCGTGTACACATAGAAACCCTTTTATTAGTTTATTGTATGACAATAAATATATATATCAAAAACACCTTTTATGAAACACCCAAAGGAACAACGTGCATATATTACAATTACAAATGATTCATAATTCATTAAAGAGATTGAAGTTCCAAAACAATTTAATTTATTTTTAGCATGATGGTTGTAAACGGTTGTTAAATTTTCATATTCAACATCATAAAATGAAGAAAAAACATAATTGGCCAAATCATAGATAACCGTAATAAATGACACATCCACAATATAAATGTTGCAATAAAACATGTATATATCAATCTTCATTGCCATCACCCTTATTATATTCCTTTCTTGGGATGATAACATTGTTGTTCTCAAAAAGATGTTTTCATCTTGGAATGTGTCTTAGTACAAACAACCAACCTCTGTCTAACACATCTAGATAAAAAAAAAACTCTTGGTTTCTCCTTCTTTTCATCCCACATATTTTAGATTTGACACATATTATCCCACTACCACGATATTCCATTACATTACTCTGGTCAAAGGTATACCACCACTTCCACCTAAAATTAACACATTGGAAAGATGAGAAGTCCATTTGCATAATCTCTTATATATTTCCAACATAACCTAACTTCCCCTCTGTTAGGCTCTAATCATGGTGGCTAGCATGACTAAATTGGTCAAACTCGATCTCCACTCCACATTCAAGTGTGATAGACCCATAATTGACATCCTTAATGCAAAAATGGTGTTCATATGCCCACATAGATGGGAACAATTACAATTGTAAAAATGTGAACAAAGAATGGTGTCATATGTCTAATAACCTAAGAATTAATAAAAACATAATACGTGTTATAATTCAAACATGCAGTTTAAAAGAACAATGTAAATAAAGAGATCATTACAAAGTTTTTGCACCCGATCCCTATGTTTAGTGCATCCTCTTCACCATGTAGGTAATGACTAGATATTTCTCTTTGATCTAGTCAGTCACCCAACTATTGGGACAAATCATTGGAATATTTTCTTTTAAATGCTTAGGATAAGGCATGATTATACCATTAAATTGTATAAATTATTTCTTGTCACTATCCCATTTCCTTCTCTTCTCTTCATACAACATGATCCATGGTTGTGTTGCATCAACTTTGCAAATAATTTTTTTATTCATGGCATCAATTTATGAATTCATTGATGTATTCAATAAATCAAAACAAATAGTATGATATCAAATATATTATCAAGTTCAATGTAAGTTGATTTGCTTTGTAGAAATTTGACAAAAGATAAGTGAATTACTCTTTATCATGCACCTTTTTCTATCCATTTGGAGTAGCTCCCCCTTCCATTTTTTCCTCATCACATTGGCCATCCCAAACCACTTCACCTATTGTGTCATAAATTTTCTTGATGTATTCACTAGCATAATATAAATACTCATATACTGTGCACCCCTGCACCATAGACCCCTCAAGTTTTTCCCTTTCGAAATAAACCCTTCAAATTTTTCATGTACCTCTATAAGAATAACATCTAATGACATGAAACCACCTTGGCTAATTCAACCTTATTAGCTAAGTGAATTACAATATGGACTTGAAAGTCCATGAAACTTGTAGGAAGATCCTTCTCAAGCATACAAAAGATCTCATTTATCTCTTAATTCCATCATGGAATGTTATCCATGTGAATCTCCTTTGATGTAATCCAACGTAAAAATGAATATAATTTATATATTGCATGTCCCAGGTCCTAGGGGAAGTCATGGTTCACACAACAATGCATGAAAAAAGGATAATGACACTACGAAATAAACACATACAAAATTAATTGGCATACAACTATGAATGCATAGTATATTATAACCTACACAGTAGAAAAATAAGCATGCAATTAACATACATACCCTTAGAAGGTTACAATTTTCATGTGATTTCAACTCCAACAAATTATCTTCTATGATGAAGAAGCATCATAGACTTGACCCATATAAAGAAGGTACCTTCACACCCAATATAACGTCCTTCACTAGAGAAACATCATCTTTCTTCAAAATCCATGGTACAACATCTTGTTTAAAAGACTAAGAGGGGACACACTTTGCTCTACTTTATTTTCGTGTACATGGTTTCCTTTTAGTATTCAAAGAAATATGATCTCTCCTAAAACCCAATGTGTCACTTTCTTTCAATGATATGTTCCTCTATAAAGAAAATGATTTTTTTTTTAAGTTATGAATGGGATCTAGTAGGTGGGAAATCTTAAGATGCTTCCAATATGGAAACTCATAAAATACAAATTTTCTTTTGATCCCAATGGGAATTTTCTCAACATAGGTGTCAAAAAATTTGGGATCATCAAACATAGGTTCCCCATTTGAATCGAACGATTCTAAAATTTCTTTCTCTATCTTTGTGTCAATCCCTGAGCTAGTTTATCGTGTCAATATTTCAAGTCTCTAGGTTCTCTCTGGTTTACCATTAAAAGTAGATTCTACTCTTCTATAAGGGTGGGGTGGTATTCTAGGAGAAATACCATTAGGTAGTCATGCACCAAATTTTGTAGGTGGTTGGACTACCTAGCCTTTATAGAAGGTCCACAAAGATTACATCCATGATACCCTTTTGTTACAATAACTGCAATGTTATTGTATATGAAACATGTTGGCACCAAAGAAGATAGTTGTACCAAATTATGTGTCCAAATAACATTATAGATCTAAATAAATCAATCAACATGCTTACTTTAGAAAACTCCTTGTCCAATAAAATCATGCACGTGTATGAACATATGCCATATAGTGAAAAATACCTCTCCATCGGGATGGGTCTTGCTAAATATTATACCTATAGGTCCTTCCCATAATTTCTTTAATTCATCTATCAATGGTAAGAGGTAGGTGTCCATTCTCTTCACTTGTCTTCACTAGGGACTATAAGAACCCATTTAAGATGGTCATTCCTCATGAACAAACATGGGAGGATATTGTTATGGATCAATACCACTCGCCACATAGAATAGTTGGTTATTTTGAGGTATTATGGATTAATTCCATCCATGGCCATGCTCAATCGAAGGATTCATACTTCATCCTTGAATTTATCATCCCATGTATCCTCTATATGGTTCATGGCTATTGAATCCTCTAGGATTCACATAATTCTTGGTTCACTTATGTGTGAGGCATTCCACCCCTATAACATGGATAATTCTTTGCAATGAAAGATATTTTTAATCCTTAGGATTATAGGTATGCACCTCAATACCTTATGAGGAGGACCATGTGCCTTACCCTTGTTTTTTAATTTCTAGTACATGTCATTCCCACGTTCTAGACATATCTATTTTTTCATGTATTCACCTCTATATAGAATGAAATCATTTGAACATGCATAATATCATATCTTCTCAACATCCAACCTTCTCAGTAGTTTTTTTGAATCTTCATAGCTGCCAAGGAGGACATTATCACTTGGAAGTACCTTGTATTTGAGTAACCTTAGTGGGGAATATAAAATAATCATTAAAATATAGGGGACTTAATGGTTAGTTACCTCATTAGTTCCAAGAAACACACATCTAGCATAACATACATTACTTTCTAGTTGTACAATAATATTGTTGTCCATATTTGGGAGGACCTTGACCCATGTTGAAAGAGAGGGGCGGTGTAGAAAAATCCATGCTTTCAAAGAAGATAACGACAATATGAGCATTTTACCTAGCTCATATTACTAAAATTCATGTAACAACATTCCCTCCATGGCATGGCTATCCTATAAGAAATCATCCATACCATCCTCTATATTATTGTATTCATCCCTAGCATTTGAATAACCATTATTAATGTAGATGTTTGGAATTGGTGACTTAGGATGCAGTGGAAATTGAATAGGTGGTTAATTTAATCATGCTTGGTATTCTTCCTCTCTAATATATGTCCATTTGATGACCTTCTCTCAATTTGACATCGTATTGGAGTGCAACAATAGATGGTAGACATGTTTCTTTCCGTAAGAATCATAATTGCAAAAATATTATACATTAAATCAATTATATTAATAAACATGATGCATTTAGTATGTTCAAACATTATACCAAACATTTATTATAAGCATAGATATATTTTTCTAGTAGTGCACATGAAACTAGACACTTTATAAAAAATATGTCAAATTAAGCAATACATGTACATTAATTCCTTTGAAAATAAAAAAATCCAATTACTCATTGGTCTTTCTCTTACACCTCGAGGGGATGTATAAAGGTAGTCCCAATGTAATTTTTCTTTGACAAGCCATTGGTGGTCTAAAAATTTTATAGTTTATTAATAACTCGTCACAATGAGACAAACTATATAGTTTATTAATAACTTGTCACCATGAGACAAACTATGTATTGCATGCATGCCAACAAATCTAGATGTCTTCCTTTTCATAAAGAACTCTTTGTCACTGGAGCATTATTTGCACTTTAGATATTGTTGAAATATGTTGTAAATCAAGGTATAAGGTACTTGAAGGTGTTGTGGGATTTGAAGTTATTTATGAACTAGTGTAATGAAAAGTGTCATAATACAAATTTGGATTTAGGCCCTATTATGCATAGATTAATGGAGGTAAAATCCTAGTTTGATTTTATCTCCTTCTCACACATCTATAAATATTTCAACACAAAAATATAATCACTCTCAAAGGATTCTCTTTCCTTGAAATAAATCTATTCATTTAAGAATTCGAGGAAGAAGTGGCCTCACCCGAAACTATTTTGTATCTCCAGTGATCGTTGAGAAAGGTTTCTATAGGTTGGCTAGGAATCTTAAAAATTATACATGGATTAGTGATGTGAATCATAATTATAAGGGATTTTTTTAATGTACTTATTTTGATGTATGGAGGTGTTTTAATATAAGGGATTACACAAGGGAGTTACCAAAAGGTCACATACACAACATGACATACAAAAATTAATCTACATTAATATACAAGCATGCATACATAAAAGGAGATTAGAGGAGGAACGTAGTAGTGGAACCTGTTGGGGGGTCCGACATCCCTTTAACCCAACAACAAGAACCAAACCCGCCTAAGAGGCCCAATTATACTCGTAATCGTTTGATGTGTGGTAAGGTTCTCCAAATTCGTGATCTCACTAGAATTATCGATGGGCTTTAATCGTGATTGACATATATGTATTTTCTATTAAGCCTTTCCTTAGGCTATGTAGTTCTCTTTGTTGATTAAGGTTGGTTGTCATTGATGCCAACCCTTGAAGAAAGCATCGTAGCACAAAGGTTTGGGTAATGGACCCAATATTGTTTCATGTAAATATGACTCATTATTTTTTTGTCATGGTTGATAAGAAGTAAATATGGATGAACTCCAAAGTGGTCCCCTTATGGTGAAATCCCTCACGAGAAGACGCTTTGCGAAGTAAGAGAACCAATGATTAATTGTGGAATAATGAGATTAATGATAGTGAATTTGTCAAGGAAACTATCCTAGATGGATAGTGATTTTCATGACATTTCCGGTGGTATGTAGAACATCACATAACTCCTCACGGTTAGAGAGTTATGACCATGTGAAGTTGGAGAACCCAAATTTGGGTAATGGACCCAAGTTTGTTTGATGGATAACAATATGATTTTTGCTATATTTGAAGGTAATACTATTCTATATGGAT
>ML824913.1:25363-39604 GCA_009831015.1 Picea engelmannii
ATGAATATAATATATGCTGGTTTTCTCGGTTTGGGTTTCCAGGTGAAAAATCTCTGTGTAATGTTTGTATTTGCCATTGTATCTTTTTTGTTCTTTTCTGAATATCAGTTTGCAGTAGATATTGTACAAGGTTAGAATTTACAATAATAAGGGGTTGACCCATGTGTTAAATAATATTTCATTTCGTAATACCACTAGTCAAAGTTAAAATGGATGTAGCAAACTTATTTTTCATTTTTTTTTTGATCCTGATACAATGCATCTTCTTGTACCTCATTTCTCATTGATTCAACAACCAGTTTACATAATCCTTGACCTTTGAAAATCTTGGAAGGCTTAATATCCAGGTCATATTCTTGTAAAGTTGTTATCCAATTAGCTCTTTTTTCTCCCAGGTCCTTTTGTACCAAGAGATTCCTGACAACATGATAAGGGACAATCACCTTTGTCTTTGATTTGAGCAAGAACGCATTGAAATGTTTTACGGCTTTGAATAAAACATAGGCTTTCTTGTCCACTTTTGGGTAGTTTAGCTATGCTCCTTGAAAACCAGAACTCATAAAGACCAAGGGGAATTCATCACCTTCGTGGTTCTTCCGTGTTAGAAAAACTACAAATGCAATGTTTGATGTGAAGGTATAGAGACTAAAATCTTGACTGAAATCTGGGCTTAGAAGTGTAGGATCTTGCGCTATTTATGTTTTAATTTTATCAAAAGATTCCTTTTGTTTAGATCCCCATTTGAATTATGCATTTTTCTTTATCATGTCTTGCAGGGGTTTTACTATTTCTGCGAAGCTAGGGACAAATATTCTGACAAAAGTTATTCTCCCCAAGAAGGATTGCATGGATTTTTTGNCTCAGTCCTTTCAGGTTCAATTTTCATACCATGCTTGGAGACTATGAACCTGAACAATTTTCCCTCATAAACTGCAAAATCAATTTTTTTTCGGATTGAGAGAAACACCATATCTTATGCATCTATTGAATACTTTCCTCAAATGGGTTATGTGGTCTTTTCTATCCCTAGAAAAGATAGTAACATCATCAAGATACACCACACCACATTCTCCAAGTAAACCTTTGAAGGTGATGTCGATTGCTCTTTGTAAATTTTCTCCCTCATTGATTAGACCGAATGGCATCTTCCTATATGCATATGTTCCCCATTTAGTTCTGAAAGCAGTCTTCAGTTCATATTCATGGGAAAATAGTACTTAATTATAGCCAGAAAAACCATCTAAAAGGGAGAGCATTTCAGATCCAAACACACATTGCAAAAATTTCTCCATAGGAGGCATAAGGTAATTATCTTTCTCCGAAGCTCTGTTCAAGTTTTTGAAGTCGATACAAAGCTTGATATCTCCATTCTTTTTTCTCATTGGTACCAAATTGGAGACCCATTGAGTGTGCCTGACTGGGAATATGATATTGGCAGCGAACAACTTATTTAGTTCTGCTTTAACTTGAGGCTCGATACTAGGGTGCATATTCCTCAGCTTTTGTTGAAACAGTTTTGTTTGAGGATTCATGGGAATGATGTGTTGTATGATCTTAGTGTCGTACATCTTGAGGTCTTCATAGGTCTAGGAAAAAACGTCTTTGTATTCCTTGAACAATTTGATGTAGGATTTTTTTTCTTCAAGAGAGTAGTTTTTCTCCAAATTAATGTTTTGAGGCATGGTAATTGTTCCCAAGTTTATTACTTCAAATTACATTGATGAGTTGTTGGTCTTACAGTTGGTGAATTTCTTGAGTTTACCCTGGAGATCATATTGTTTACCGAACCATGTGGATTTCTCTGTTGAGCTTGATCAGAAGCATATGAATTCACCATCAAATCATGATTCCCTTCATCTATGATGGAGTCTTTGAAAGTATCTTATGTTGATGTTTTGGTAGTCGCGAGACATATTAACCTCCATGGATAAAACTTTGACTAGAATAGAATATTCTGGAAGCAAGAGAAAACCTAAATAGATGTGTGAAAACCTTGGAAGACAAGTCAACTCAACAGAATAAGTAATATTGAAGTATTATATGAAGAAAAGAACAGGTTGGCCCTGCTTGAAGTGAGAAGAGTGAGTGTGTAATAAAATGCTAGAGGGTAGGGTTCTTTTTATAGCTAGGGAGAGGGGTTAGGGCTAGTATAAATTATAATTAAATATTGACAATTAATTGATATAAATATTAATTAAATGTCAATTAATATTGAAGTAAATTATAAAAACCCCAATCACATAAAACAAGAGGGAAAGAAAGACAACAAGGGGGAATCTTTTAAGACAAAGTCAAGGGGGGTCCATAATGGAAAAACATGTCCACTTTAGTCTCATAATGACTTATAAACTTTTATCATCACTGAATAAGAGGTTACATCAACAATGTGGTCATGTCTATCTTCATAGGCACTCCTAGATCTCGTGGACCATCCCGGGAGAGAGGAAGAGGATCACACATCAACACATCAATACATCTTGGTATTTCACGAAGATCTACTTGGTCCAAGACCAGGTTTCCCCAGAACACATCTGGGGGCCCTAGAACACATCTAGGGTCTTATCCACCAAGGTACAAGACCAAGGATCAACCTTTTCATTAAGCAAGGGTTCCCTGGAACACATGCAGGGGCCCTAGAACAAATCTAGGGGCTTATATCAACCACCAAGAAACACATCCAAGGATCAACCCTTGCATTAAGAAAGGGTTCCCTGGAACACATCCAGGGGCCCTAGAACAAAACTAGGGGCTTATATCAACCACCAAGGAACAAATCCAAGGGTCAATCCAAGCATCGGGCAAGGATTCCTTGGAACACATCCAAGGGCCCTAGAACACATCTAGGGACTTACTTCTTGGTCCTAGAACAAGAACCCCAGTCATATACTGGGGGACCTCATTGGGGTCCTTTTCCATGGCTCTCACTGCTTGGTATCATACCAAGAAACCCCAAGAGTGTATTGGAGCCCCTTGTCCTCAGCTAGGGTCTTATGCCATCCTCTCGGAGAATGGCTCTTGCAACTGCACTAATTTCAATAATCGTGCTAGATCAACTGTGGTATAACTCATTCTCATCCCCGCTCCTCAAATGACAGATGCATTGTGGTATGGTATGGCATGGTTCTCAGTTTTCTTCATTTGATATTTCATGTATTGATACCTGTTTGGACTTGATGATATAACTTCGTAACTCGTCGTAAATTGGTAAACACCTAACAATTGTCTTTTGGCATTTCATAATGCTATATGGTTTTACTACTTGCCTCGTAGTACCTTGGGGAACATGTTTTCTTTTAGAAGTATGTCACCTCTTGGGTTAACTTGTACCACTAATTGTCTAGGATAGATAGTGTTATCCATATCCCAACCATGCTAACCACTTTCCACCTCTCCAATATTATTCATTCCATCCACATAAAAAATATATCCTAGTCATGTATGATTTATCAAAGGTCAAAAGGAAAGGTCAAAATAAATCCACTAAGGCTAAGAGGAGAAGACCAAAATTAAAATCCAAATATTAAGCTTGAGCAATGCCTCTTGCTATGCCACCAATACCCCTGTCCCTAGTTTGTCCTTGAACATATCAACCCCCAATATCACCTCGCCCACCCCTGAATATGATATCTCTAACACTTGAATCAACCTTGGGAAAACCAACCTCCTCTCTTCCTTCAATTTTTTAAGGAGAACCCTATGAACTAGAAGATATCACATCCTCATCAAACTTCACATGTTGGCTCACCACAATCCGCTACTTTGTTGGAATATCATTTTTGTAAGTTGTGGAGGTCTTACTATGTCCAACAAAATAAGATATTGTCACAGTGTCTTGGACCTCCAAAGAACACTAACCATCTACGAATATGAAGGATTATAAACTTGGATCATCAACAACCCACAAAACTCCAACATCCTTAAAGTGAACATCACATGCCAAAATCTCTAGACACCACCTCATGAGYTGTTTAGGATATCTTGCAAAGACGATTGCATCTCCATACAAGACCAAGATAAGTGGATTAGATCTATCAAAACAACAAAGATTGATAAYTGCACAAATCCYGTCCATCCTSAAATACCAAGCTCATGGTACAAAAAACAACTCATGTAGGGCTATCAACAACATGTARTCATGGGTATCTCACTCATGCACCTCAAAACCTTTGGTAATTGAAGCAACAACCTCAACAAGGTCACCTCCCRCTTTTTGAGAGAACCCTGAAGAAAGAGTATTATCAATATCAACTCCCTCTCCTTGAGAGAATTCAAMACCCTYGGCCCTGTACTCTACAACACTYCCATYAGCTACAAGGTTGGAATCAATCATTGATTCCACAATAGGTTCTGAACCTTTCTCCATGGTTTCTCACCTTGCATTCTCTACATATGCCTCTTCATAGCTAGAATGCTCCTCCAACTTCTTGTTGGAAGGTACAAGTGCCACATGATCGACAAGCAATCTGTGGAGGCCATCGTCTAACATACTTCAAGCCAAAGTCCTTGGACTTGATAGACTACAATCATTTATTGTTTAATGTTGTCCTTCAAATGAAACTCTACATTGAAGCTCTACTATACAAGAAACTAAAATAATTTTTTTCTTCAAACTAGGAACAACTAGAACATCATTGAACTCAAGAAAATCACTTGATGACATATAGAAGGAAATGGAGCCCAATCCTCACGTAGGATAAGTAGCATCATCACCCAACTCTACACTCATACCTCTTTCTTGCTTTTGAAGCTCGTTGAAGAGTGTTTTGTCATATGTCTTGATGCCCCATTGTCCATATACCATTCAACACTTGACAGTGTTAAAATATAAACAAGAGACCATGGAGAAAACAATCTCAAATTGGTATGATCCCTCATCCAATCCTACTGCAGTACTAGCTACAACTTGTTTGGCCATCCCTTTCTTCTACTCCGGACACTAGCTAGTATAATGTCCGAATTGGTGACACCCAACACATTTCACCTTACCCAAATCCTTCTTTCTTGGACTTGACTCTTCCTTCTTACCCTTCTTGTATCCTTTCTCACTTCCCTTCTTTGTCCCCCCAACAAAGCCTACTTCTTCTACTTCCTCTTGCTGCATTGGATATGACTCCAACATGATCTCTTTCTGCGCAAGTTCATTCCAAAGCTTTGTAAACTTTGGCAGCTTCTCACGAGCACAAAAACCCTAGACAAAACGCCTCCAAGATGAGACAAGTCCATTCAAGGCAATGGACACCAACTCCTTATCTTCCACCATTGTCCCTTTGGTGGCCAACCAATTTTTCAACTGTCATCTTAGCAAGATAGCTCACCACTGTATCTATATTGCTCACGCGAATGGATGAAAGCTTGTTTTTCAAGATCACATGTCTAGAGCAATGTTACACTTATTGTGATAATATTTCCAAAATCCAAAGTGGTGATATTATCACCTATTTTTATCACGATAATTTGAGGGTTTTGAAATTATCTTGAGATGATGGAAATTATCGCCATGTTGTGGTCTGACTCACCATTTTCCAACAAGCAAACAAGGGGAAATTCATAGTTTTCATTGTCATCAACTGAGCAATTGTGGAGTGGGGATTTGCTCCAATCTACCATATCCATATTCCTAGGTATGTAGAAAAAATTATGGCTTTTTCTTTGTTTTTCAAGATTTAGTATAGGGTTTGCAATGTCCATTAGATATAACTCTTTTTTTCCTTTTCTAATGGGAGATTAGGGCAATTAATACAAATATGTAATATGACCTCATTTACTTGAGGTTTCCTGGATCTAATCCTTATGAACTTTAAGCCTCAGGGATGATCTGAAGTATATAATTACAACACAAATACTTTGCTTTACTATGATTTAAATCACATGGCAGCCCAAGAGAATAAATACCATACAAGTGTACTTCAATGCCAACAAGGTACATCCCTGAGGGCACTCTTTTCCAAGCATATAACAGATCTGAAATAAATTTATGACAACTGATTTTTACAGCAGAAAATTTGCTCCTTTATCTTCTATGTGTGTTAAATCATTTAACAATTTCAGCTATATACTATGTAAAATTAGGATGAACAATGAGAGCTGCAATCTACTCAATCAAGAAGATCACAAAGGCTGAAAATTAAATATGACAAAGTCAAAGTTTGACGATGTAATGTGTAGTTCTCGAGAAGACCTTTCCAATGGGCTATCACTCTCCTAACACGGAGGTCGTATGAAAAATTTACGATCTCGGGAAATTGAGGTATCAACTTACCCATAGGGGCCCACATGACTTTTGGCGTTTCACCTCCTAGGGCTAGGTTTTTGTATCTATAGGGTTTTGGAATTCATGAGTAATATTAAAAAGGACTTTGGAGCCTCATTGTAATCATTCTACTCAGAGGGATGCACCTAGAAACCACATCTCTTCTTGGAGATAGCTACCACCATTCGAGCAAGTTGTTTTAATTATGCAGTTTTACAGTTTCAGCCTATTTCATTTATTCAATAGAAGATATTTTTCATTGAATATCTTTGTTGTTATCCATATATCTGTGTTTATTGTATTCAGTCTGTTAATCAATTCGTTTCGCTCCTAAATCTGGATCAGTGGTATCAAAGCAGTCTGCTCTTCATTTATTTTTCTTCGTACATGTCCCCGACAAGAAGTTGGGACTCAAACTAATAGATCCTTTTCAATATTGGCCACACCGAGCCTGACAACAACCCATGGGGGACAAAAATAAAGATGATGGAGCAGAAGATCCTTTTAAAATGTTGCGCAAGGAATCCCTTGTGCGACAAATGAACGAAATGATGGAAAAATTTGCACAGATCCTTCGACGGCTTCCCACGAAATTTTGATATCCATCATTTGAAGGATTGATAGATGTAGATGTTGTAGATAAATGGTTGAATTTGCTCGAATGGTATTTTTCGGTCCACAATTTTTCCAATAGGGAAAATATTAATTTTTCACTCCTCAAGGTCGTCCCCCATGTTAAGGACTGGTGGGATACTTACTCTGAGCAAAGAGCCATCAAGGAATCTGCAATATTTGTGGTTTCCCCTACATGGGATTCCTTCTGGGATGCCATTAAAGAGCAATACTACCCTGTTGGAAGCTACGAGGTCCAGTACACTAGATGGACCACCCTGCGTTAGGAAAGGGACCAGACAGTACCGAATTTCACCAATATTTTCCATACCTTGCGCACCAAATTGGGTATCAAAGACTCTGAGCGACATATGGTGCTCAAATACCGCATGTGTTTGCATAGATACATTCAAACATAAATGGATTTTCTGGACATTGCCTCATTGGGTATGTCTTATAGATATGCTATCAAGATTGAATATAAATTTAAGCAGAAGAGGCATGAGTTTGGATTTTCTAACCCCTCACAGCCGAAGCAGGGCAAAGGTGGCCCCAACCCACACAACAAGGGATAGAGAAAATATGGCCACTCTCAAGACAACCAGTCCAAGCCAAAACACAAGAAGGGTAATGAGAAGATGAAGAAGGACACAAGAAAATGGTGTGAATACCATGAAATCCATTAGCACAACACTGAAGAATGTCGCTCCAAGTAGTCACTCATGGTCGAGCCGAAGGCTTCTGAGTCAGAGGTCGATTCCGACTCCGAATCAAATCCAGAAGGATGGAAGAAGATTGTCGATGTTGAACCCAGTGTCGTTGTTGCTACCACCAAAGTCCAGCCAAGTGAACTAGAAAACCCAGAGGAAGGGGAACACCTCTTTCACTCACATATGTGGGTAAAGGGGGCTCCGCTTCATTTCATTGTCGATAGTGATAGTTAGAAGAAATTGATCTCAACAGAGGTCGTCAAGCGGCTGGACCTGCCGACAACACCACACCTGCATCCCTATACCATCGGTTGGCTTCGCCAAGGAAGATATCTATGTGTCAGCCAACAATGTCGTCTACCCTACGACATAAAGCCTTTCAAAGATTAGGTATTGTGTGATATTTATCCCCTTGAAGTTTGTGATGTTCTTTTAGGACAACCATATTTTTGGAAGCATCATGGTGTGTATAAGTCTAGACCCCACAATGTTATTATTACTTTGGGTAGACAATTGTACATGATACCAAAGGTAGCGATGCCTGTCGTTATTTCTTTAATATCTGTTAAGCAATGCAGTAAGGTCATTTCACAAACCATGAAGTTTGTCTTCTTTGTGATCTGTTCTCACAGTAAGCAGAAGGTGCCACCACATTTGTGGCCTCTACATAGAGCCCCTCTTTGCAACAGAAGCAAGTGGGCGGGATCATGGAAGAGTACAAAGACATCTTCTCCTCACCCATCGAGGTATCGATGCACTTCCAAGTCAAGCATCCAATTGATCTAACCCCGGGTGCACCTCTGCCTAATGGACTAGTTTATCATCACTCACTCATGGAAAATGATGAAATCAAGCATCAGATCCAAGAGCTTCCTTAAAATGGGCACATCATACCTAGATCCTCCCCTTGTAGAAGCATGATTGTACTGGTGCAGAAGAAGGACGAGACCTGACGACTCTGCATTGATTACCCGATACCCAATTCCCAGAATTGATGACCTTCTTGACCAACTCAAGGGAACAAAGTTCTTCGACAAGATTGACCTAAAGTCTAGCAACCACTAGGTTCCCATCGAACAAAATGATGTATGGAAGACAACTTTCAAATCTAAAGAAGGTCTCTTCGAATGGCTGGTCATGACCTTTGGCTTAACAAATGCACCAACCACTTTCATGAGGTTGATGGATGATGTATTGAGACCCTTCACCAACTCTTTTGTGGTGGTATAGTTGGATGAAATCTTCATCTTCAACAGAACTTGGGAGGAGCACATGCGGCATATTCAACAGGTTTTGAGCACTTTGCGGCAACACAAGCTATATGACAACTTGGGAAAATGATCCTTTGGCATGAACAGGGTCCAATACTTGGGACACATTGTTGATGAGCATGGGGTACATCTTGATCCAGCTAAGATCCAAGTCATCTGTGACTGGCTAGCCTCGACCACACTAACCAAGCTTCAGGGCTTCTTGGGACTGGACAACTTCTAACGATGGTTCATGTTGGGATTCTCCCATATTGCATGGGCCCTCAGCCAAGTGACCAAGGGTGGTGGCAGGGAAAATTTTGTGTGGGGGAAGGAACAACAAAGAAAATTTGATGATCTAAATAATCGCTTGTGCTCAACTCCAATACTCTCCTTTCCCGATCTATAACAACAACTCAAGATTGAGACAGATTCATTTGACTATGTTGTAGGCGCAATTCTCACTTAGCACGGTCATCTGGTGGCATACCATAGTGAGACACTCTCATATATTTTCCGGAAATACCCCATCTATGACAAGGAAATTTATTCCTTTGTACAAGCATGTCGTTAATGGAAACATTACATTCGGGGAAAGGAGACGATCATCCACACTGATCACAAGCCTCTGCAGTTTATTCAGACATAGGGGAAGTTGCAAAATGACTGCCATCAAAAGTGGTCCACCTACCTGTAGCAGTTCCATATCAACATCAAGTATAAGACAAGGAGCACAAATCATGTCACTAACTGCCTCACTCGACCTCCCGTTGCTACAATCACCACTGTGCTCCATTCCTGTGGACATGAGACATCTGAGTGGCCCCAACTTTATCAACAAGATCTAGACTTCTCCACCACCTATCAGCTCTTGGGTACAAGCGTGAATGTCACTGATTTTCACATTCAGGACGAAATTTTATGCCAACTGGGCCATCTCTGTGTTCCTGCAAGCGAGCATGCAAAGCTAATTTGGGAATCCCACTGCAGTTGGATGGTAGGACATTTTGGTGTAGAGAAAATTGTGGTCGTTCTATAGAAACATTTGTATTGGACAAAACTTTGACATGACGTCAACAAGTATATCAGATCTTGCATTGCCTGTGCCATTGCCAAGCTAACCATCAAGAAGAAAGGCTTATACACCCCTCTTCCTACTCCCGAGAAGCCTTGGGAATCCATCTTGATGGATTACATGTCTAGCCTTCCGTCCACCAAGAAAGGAAATGATTGTGTATTTGTGGTCGTTGATCGGTTTTCGAAGATGTCCATCCTCACAACTTGCAAAAAGAACATCACAGTGAAATATACTGCCAAGCTCTTCTTTGAATGAGTGTGGGTCCATTTTGGGATACCACAGACTATCATCTTTGACCGGGACAGCAGGTTCCTCAACATATTTTGGTCGAGTCTCTGGTCACTATTGGACACCAAGCTCACTAAATCCATCGCTTTCCACCCCCAAACAGATGGCCAAATAGAGGTCGTCAATCAAATGATTGTGCACATACTGTGCATGTACAACTCTAAGAATATGCGTACATGGGATGCGAGTCTCCCCTATGTTCAACACAGTTACAATAGGGCTCTCCATATCTCCATCAACCATAGCCCATTTCAGGTGGGTCTGGGATTCCAACCTTTGGGTCCCATTGACTTTGCACTACTTCTTGCAACCACTCAAACAGACTCTTCCCATGTTCAGTCTGAGACTGACAAAGCCACCAGATTCATTGAGAGGATTCAACACATCCACCAACAGGTCCATGTAGAGATTTTGCAGAAAGCCAATGCTAAGTACAAGCAACGCCATGATCAACACAGGGTACCGCACGAGTTTCAGGTTAGAGACAAGATCTGGTTACATTTGTAGAAATATTTTCTTACAGGGTCGCATCATAATCTCCTCACACTTCGCTATGGGCCTTACACTATCACCAAGGCTATGGGTAGCAATGATTTTGAGCTCAACTCTCTACCCTTCCTTGGCTTGCACCCAGTGTTCAATGTGGACCTCCTTCGACCATATTTTCCACCATTATTGGACACCTCAGAGATCGCAGAACAACTAAAACCAACCAAGCTCAACCCTGACTGCATGGAACATGCACCCACTAATCAGATAGTGGACACACAGCTCAAGGGCACTCGCTAGCAGAGGATCCAACTTTATCGGGTTGTCAAGGCAGGGTAGCTCCTACACCAAGGAAAGTGGCTCACCCAGGGCCAAATTTAGTAGAAGTTTCCTCACCTGATGGGGGAACTCAATGAAATGGAGACCATTGCTTCCTAAGGGGGGAGGACTGATCTAGGTGGATATTGGTGGCCACCCATCTATTCGAACCGGCTCCTCTTGACAGTTTTTAGTCAGCACGTTCTTTTGTACTTCTTTGTAATTGTGGGTTATAGACTTTTGGGGCTGTCTGAAGCCCTACACATCTTCCAGGAGGATACTGGTGGCCTCCCACCTAATCCAACTGGCTTATTTTTTTATGTTTTCATGTCAACACATATTTTTGTACTTCGAGGGCCGTTTTGGGGCCCTAAACAGTGTTTTTTTGGCTTTCCACATTTAAACTATAGACAAAGTCACATTTTGACAGTGTAATGTGTATTTTTCGAAAATACCTTTGCAACGGGCTATCACGCGCCTAAAACAGAGGTCGTATGCAAACGTTACGACCACAGGAAGTTGAGGTATCAACTTACCCATAGGGGCCCACATGACTTTTGGTGTTTCACCTCCTAGGGTTAGGTTTTTGGATGTCTATGGTTTTGGCATTCATGATTAATATTAAAAAGGCCTTTGGAGCCTCATTGTAATCATTCTTCTCAAACGAATGTGCGTAGCAGCCACATCTCTTCTCAGAGATAACTACCACCATTCGAGCAAGTTGTTTCAGTTCTGCAGTTTTATAGTTTCAGCCTATTTCATTTATTCAATAGAAGATATTGTTCACTGGATATCTATGTTGTTCTTCATATCTCCGTGTTTATTGTATTCAGTCTGTTAATCATTTTGTTCCGCTCCTAAATCCGGATCAACAATCCAACTAACAATTTTAGAAAAATGATTCACTAATATAAAGTAAGAACTAATAAGGAACCATTTTTAGATTTAACACAACCAACTCCAAGAGTTGTTTTAGCTCTTTTAACTAATAAACAATTGGTACAAAAATCGTTGTTCATAAAACAATTAACTAATCACATAACAAAGAATTACATTTTACTGAAAAACCTTTTAAAATATTAAAAAATAAAGAGAAAAGTTTGAAGTCATGCATGTAACTCAAAGTTGAAGTAAAAATTATTGTAAGAATATGATGCAATCGAGCTCTAGAAACTAGCTACAACAACACTAGGATTAGCAACTAAGAATTAGGGGACAACTCTCCTCCCAACCTACCCCTCAGTCTGAAACTAAGAATCCTCGAGCCCTCAATCAATAAATCTATTCCAACTTCTCTACCTCCCTCTTAATCACCCAAAACCAAGTCAGGAACTCCTTAACAACTAATTGGGTCTTCCTTGACAAAAAAAAACCTCCCTTGAAATGGATGACCACTTGTCATCCATGCACTAATTCCCTCCTTTGGTTTATTAATTAACCTTAATTAGTTAGTGCACCTTTTTATTGGTTTTTCCTACTTTATAATAATTTATTTACTTTATTGTACACACACACACACACACACACACACACACAGATTGTATTACTAGAAATGGGACATTACATACACACCCCTTTAGGAAAGTTCATCCCAGAGTTACATAGTATTTTACGTATTCTTATGCAAGGTACTATATGATATGCACAAATATCACACAATATGCACCTAGATAACTAGTATTATTGTGCAGGTAAGAGAGTTACTCATGTTGTCATCACATGTAAATATCATACCTACACTATTTACAAATAGTGCCATAATATAACTACATTCTCTTGATCAGGCTTCCTAAATGCCTAATATGCAATAACTACATACAATCATGCATTAAATCAAGTTGATCACACAATTTACTCCCTCCTCTTATCTTCCACCCTCTTATGAATCATACCATTCACAACCATGAGGTTATCCCCCCCCCCCGCCCCCTCATGAATGGTCCTGCTCACCATAGCATGGGTCCCTTTGTTGTAATATGAAATGTCACCCATCAATGTGACTCTTCTTACCCTTGCCTTTTCTAGAGCATTTGTGGGAGCATATATCCATGGAATTCATTAAAGAATTTCATGAATCAATAGTTAGACAATTATCTTTGTGGTGGTTGATAGAGTCACTAAATATTCTCACTTTTGTGGCCTGCAACATCCATTTACGCTAAGAGAGGACCTCACTTGGGGTTGTTTGTCTTGTGAGTGGGGATATGGGTTCCATTATGGGATTTTGAAAACTAAGGATAGGTCATAAAACCTTGACCATGGTCGGGGGAGAAAATGTAGGTTGTAGGTCCTATGAAGGTTTTATAGAACACAAGTGACGAAAGAGGCCTTGTACCACTAGAGACAACCTCCATCTAGAATATTTATCCTTCGAGTGGGATTATGGGTGCCATTAGAAGGTTTTGAGCACAAGAGACCCATTAGGAGGTCTTGAGCACAAGGCATCTGTCTCAGGGCCTTTAACATAATTTTGGGAGAAAATTCCAACCTTAGGCCCTAATGGAAACTTCATACCTGAGGCCCTAAAGGAAACTATGTACAACCTTAGGCATGAGACCCAAACATGGATTTTATGTCTCCATGGTTATTTTTCCCACTTTTTCAATAATCCATAAGTTGAAAGTTTTCAAGATCCAAATAATGACCTCGGGTTAGTTTGTGTGGTGATTACTTTTGTCATTAAAGTATAGGTTTACTCTCTCTCTCTCTCTCCACACACACACACACACATGTAATGGGAATTTCTTCCACCTGTGTAAAATGTCTCAATTACCTCAACTCTTAGCTTATTCATTCTCTGTGAACAAGGTCACATTTTTTGGTTAAATGTAGTATGTTTAGATTTGCTAAGGAATGTGTGGCAATTTCTTTTTAAGAAAATGACCTAGGATTGGAATGATAAAAAAATTATAAATGTTTGCAAATAACTATTCTAAATGAAAAGTTTATTACAAAACATTTTAGTGAAGTACTGTGGAGTACCCAAGGGGTAAGAGCATACCTTACACAAAAACCAGTTAACCATTATGTTAGTAGGAGGCCTCATTGGAGAAGGATCATAGTATAGTGGAGCTTATGTGTTTCCATGGATCACTTCTCTCAGCTAATGTGGGATGGCATTTTTTGTATAGAGAGGTGTTTATTTCATGGAAAGAATTCCAAGTTCATGGTTATATGTTAGTGTATTCAACTTAGTAATTGACACTTTTTTTAAATAATGAAAACAATTAATTTTTGTATTAGAAA
>ML824913.1:56508-66510 GCA_009831015.1 Picea engelmannii
AAGCTAAGAGGTTTGGATAATGATATTGGAAGATAGACCTCCGTGAGGGATAGATATTTTAAGAAATATGATATTTCTCTTATTCATTTTTAAAATTACTCTGCTGCCATCAACTCAATAATTAACTTCAGATTATGTTATTTCTTTCTTATGCTAGATGTATTTTATGTTTTTGTTCAAATGAAAGCATTCATGTATTGACTGGGTAAACTAGGTTTCAGAAAGGCCTTTTTCATTTAAAAAAAAATTACTCTGCTGCCCATCAACTCAATAATTAACTTTAGATTATGTTATTTTTTTCTTAAGCTAGATGTATTTTATGCTATATGTTTAACTAGGTTTCAGAAAGGCCTTTTTGGTAGGAGGAATTTAATTTTTGGTCGGAGGAATTTACATGCGGCTTTTCCTTATAAATTACCCTGCTGCCATCAACTCAATAATTAACTTCAGAGTATGTTCGTTCTTTCTTTCTTATGATATGATAGATGTATTTTATGTTATATTTTTGTTAAAATCAAAGAATTCATGTCTTGACCAGGTTACGCACATAGATGGCATGGAGGAGAACCAAAAAACAATGAAAATTACATTAGCCCGAATTGAATTCATGGAGGCAGGTATACAGCTAATCAGAGCATCACATTATTATTTATAAGTCTCTTCTCTTCGTTAAGAACTGCCTACACATACCACTCTAGGCCACTCTAGGGTTTCCTTAATGTAAGGATTAGGTTTTATGTCAATGTCAGATAGGTAATGAGAACATGCCAATGTCTCATAGGTAATGAGAACAAATACGCACTGGATGAGAATGCTCAAATTGGTGAAGGGGGCGTATGAACTGTTTGTGCTAGGCCACTCTAGGGTTTCCTTAATGTAAGGATTAGGTTTTATGCCAATGTCAGATAGGTAATGAGAACATGCCAATGTCTCATAGGTAATGAGAACAAATACACACTGGATGAGAATGCTCAAATTGGTGAAGGGGGCGTATGAACTGTCTGTGTTGGGCAAGGCTGAAGTTGAGCTCCTTGCTACTGAAAAACGTTGTAAGAGGTTTCTCAGTAAGAGGTAGGGTTTTCTAGTAAAAGGTACGGCGAATCCTTTGTCTCCTTTCCTTCTGTATGTTAAAAGATCATCATATATTATACTAAATATAAGATTTCTTAACATTACAAATCTGTTTGTTTGATTAATTTATCAGTAAGAGGTATTTTCTAGTAAAAGGTACGGCGAATCCTTTGTCTCCGTTCCTTCTGTCTGTTAAGAGATCATCATATATTATACTAAATATAAGATTTCTTAACATTACAAATCTATTTGTTTGATTAATTTAGTATCAGAAGTTGAATGTTTTCTTTGATAATTTTAATGTAATTGTATTTAGCATTGGAAAGCTCCATTTTAAACATAATTTTAACTTTTCATGTGGATTATTTATATACATTAAAATATTATAAACTTTATTTTACTATATAAATTATTTATATATATTAAAATATTATAAAATTCATTTTACAATATGTAATATTATAAACTTTATTTTACTATATAAATTATTTATATATATTAAAATATTATAAAATTCATTTTGCAATATGTTCTTTTAGTAGTCGTAGTTTGATAATATATATATATATATATATATTATTATGTTTGGGGTTATAATAAACAAATGATATTAAAAACGTAAATCCAAAATCTTCTTAATTATTAAAATGAGCTTGGAGCAATAAATGCCTGCACCTATAGAATTACTTAAACTGCCCGAGCAGACGAGCCAACTGTCCAATCTACGAATTATCTACGGTTACTTCAATAATATATGTGCCCGAGTGGGGGAATAAGGTATCGTTGGGATGGAGGAGAGAGAGCACCAACAATCATACACACATTTGCAGTTGCAGGGGCCACCCAAGCCAAACCTCTTTGATGTTGAAGGTGAGTAGATTTTGATTCTGTGTAGTCTTTTCTTCCCTGTTTTGATTAGGTTTACGTTTGATGCATTTATTTTTTATTTGCCCATTTATAAAATGGAATGGGATGGGATTTTGATGCAATAATTTACTTGTTTTGATCAGGTTTACTTTTGATGCATTAATTTCTGATTTGTCCATTCAGGAAATGTGATGGAATTTCGATGCAATAATTTCATGATAGATTGCTGCGTACAGAGATGGAAGAGCAGAGCAACCGTCCAATCTGCGGCTCTGTTATTGTTTTCTTTACATTGCCTCATACTACCTCTTTGGTTTTGTTGCCGTGTCTCTCTATCATATTAGATCGTTCTGGCTTTTTAGGAACAATGGGTAACTGAA
Source organism: Picea engelmannii (assembly GCA_009831015.1). Lineage (NCBI taxonomy): Eukaryota > Viridiplantae > Streptophyta > Pinopsida > Pinales > Pinaceae > Picea > Picea engelmannii. The sequence continues at coordinate 58,827 of ML824913.1, forward strand.
ATCAAAGTAGTTGAGAGTAGTTTTGTTTTGTTGAATGAATGTTCAGGGCAACCTCTCTGTGAACGGTAAAAAAAAGGTATAGCCAGTTGACCGAAAGGCGCAGCAGGTACACGTCTCCTTTTTTTCATTTGTCCTATCGTTTATCCTTGAACATGTGATGTACCTACCTGCTGGATGTTTAATCTTAAGACTAAGTTTGTTTTAATGAACCCATGTGATGTACCTGCTGGGCGTGCATTTCTTATTTCAATGCTTGATAATACAATCATGACTCTTTCTTGAGTTTCAGTTTTTCAGAGATGCTTAATAGCAGCATAAAGAAAGGTCAATAATACATTCCTTCATCTTTTTGAAACAATGGCTGGGTTGGTCAACATAAGTGAGATGACGTGACCTACGTGTTGAAGTAACAAAGACTAATAGAGTTCAGAGAGTTGAGATGACGTGATCTACTTGTTGAAGTAACAAAGACTAACGTAACCTATTGCCCAGGTTTGGATATTGATATTGGAAGATAGACCTCCGTCAATAGATATATGAAGAAATATGATATTTTTTTTTTCATTGAAGAAATATGATATTTTTTTTTTCATTTAAATTATTCTTCTGCCCATTAATTCAATAATTAACTTCAGATTATGTTTTTTTTTCTTATGCTAGATATATTTTATGTTATATTTTTTTTAAATGAAAGCATTCATGTATTGATTGGGTACACTATGTTTCAGAAAGGTCTTTTTGGTTGGACGAATTTACATGCAGCTTTTCCTTATAAAATTACTGCTGCCATCAATTCAATAATTAACTTCAGAGTATGTCCTTTCTTTCTTATGATAGATATATTTTATATTATATATTTTCTTATGATAGATATATTTTATATTATATATTTGTTAAAATCAAGGCATTCATATCTTGACCCTCTAGGACTCAGTTTCAAAAAGGCCTTTTTGATTTCCCTTATATCAACTCAATAATTAAGTTTAGAGTATGTTCTTTCTTTCTTATGATAGATGTATTTTATATTATATAAGATAGATGTATTTTATATTATATATTTGTTAAAATCAAGGCATTCATGTCTTGACCCTGTAGACTTAGTTTCACAAAGCTTTAGAAAAGCCTTTTTGATTTGAGGAATTTACAGGCTAAGTACACATGTCTTTTGTGTACTTAGCATGTACCTAGGAATTTACATGCTAGTTACACATGGCTTCAGAAAGGCCTTTTTTATATTTGTTAAAATCAAGGCATTCATGTCTTGACCCTGTAGACTCAGTTTCAGAAAGGCCTTTTTAATTTGAGGAATTTACATGCAGCGTTTCCTTACTATCCCTGACAAGGTGTTTGGTTGGTTTGCAGGTTACGCACATAGATGGCATGGAGAAGAATGAAAAAACAATGAAAATTACATCACTTTTTTTTTCCGTTAACTGTGATGCGTACAAGCCTCCGCCGAATTGAATTCATGGAGACAGGTAGGTACACACTACCATTTGCTAGTGTAATTTATATTAGAGACTACATTCGCTAATCAGAACATCACATTATTATTTATAAGTCTCTTCCTGAAGAACTGCCTACACGCAATGGATGAGAATGCGCAAATTGGTGAAGGGGGCGCAAATTGGTGAGCTCCGGCAAAGAGGTTTCCCAGTAAGAGGTAGGGTTTTCTAGTAAAAGGTACGGCGAATCCTTTGTCTCCGTTCCTTCTGTCTCTTGAGAGATCATCATATACTAGACTAATTTTTTAATTTGTAGAGATGATAAGACGACTTTTTTTCAGTTTAAGGAGATTACAAGAAATCTGTTGATCGCTCCGTTCTCTTTTTTTTAGGTCAACAAAATTACATTATTTTTTGTTTAAGGAAGAACATAAGATTTTCTTAACACTACAAATCTGTTTGTTTGATTAATTTAGGAAGATCATCAGATTTTTTTTAGTATCAGAAGTTGAATTTTTTCTTTGATAATTTTAATGTAATTGTAGTTTGGCATGGGAAAGCTCCATTTTAAACATAATTTTAACTTTTCATATGGATAATTTATATACATTAAAATATTATAAAGTTCATTTTGCTATATAAATTATTTATATATATTAAATATTTTAAAATTTATTTTGTAATATGTTTATATATATATATATACAAAAGTATTATAAAATTCATTTTGCAATATGTATATATAATATTATGATGTTTGGGATTATAATAAACAAATGTTACTAAAAATGTTAATCCAAAATCTTCTTAATTATTAAATGCCTTGCTTCACCTATGTGATGGAATTGAAAATCAACATAACTTAAACTGCCCGACCAGACGAGCCAACTGTCCAATCTAACGAACCATCTAGAGACACCCGTTCACCTATCTACAGTTATTTCAATAATAAATGTGCCCGAGTGAGGTAACATTTACATGTAGGAATTTACATTTTTGGTCGGAGGAATTTACATGCAACTTTCCCTTATAAATTACTCTGATGCCATCAACTCAATAATTAACTTCAGAGTATGTTCGTTTTTTTTTCTTATGATAGATGGCATATTCAACGGTTAGGTTTGTGCTTCTCAACGGAAAATTTGAATGGAATTGGATGGCGCGGCCGGAGAAATACTCAACCTAACCGTTGTTTTTTATCAGACTGCTGTATCATGGATATAAAATGTTCCCATTGCTCTTTGTTTCTGCTCTCTCTCTCCGTCCCGCAGTTTAGTGGTAATGTTGGGTGGAGCGCTCCTGTTAGTTCTTTGTTTTGTGTGAGTATGAATGTTTGTGTAGTGCTGGCGGTGTGTATGTCTGTATATGTGTGTCTCTGTGTGTTTGTGTAGTGCTGGCGGTGTGTATGTCTGTATATGTGTGTCTCTGTGTGTTTGTTTGTTTTGGGATGGAGGAGAGAGAGCACCAACAATCATACACACATCTGCCGTTGTAGGGGCCACGCAAGCCAAGCATAGATGTTGAAGGTGATTAGATTTTGATTTTGTGTAGTCTTTTCTTCCCTGTTTTGATCAGGTTTAAGTTTATGCATTAATTTCTGATTTTCCCATTCATAGAATGGTATGGGATTTTGATGCAATAATAGGTTTAAGTTTATGCATTAATTTCTGCTTTTCCCATTCATAGAATGGTATGGGATTTTGATGCAATAATTTCCCTGTTTTGATCAGGTTTACCTTTGATGCATTAATTTCTGACATGTCCATTCAGTGAATGGGATGGGATTTTGATGCAATAATTTTCTGATAGGTTGGCGCGTGCAGAGATGGAAGAGCAGAGCAGAGCAGAGCAACCGTCCTTTTACGTCGGTTTCCTTAATCGTATCATGCCGCTCTGTTATTGTTTTCTTTATATTGCCGGATACTTCCTCTTTGGTTTTGTTGCCGTGTCTCTCTATCATATTTGTTCTGAGTTTTTAGGAAAGATGGTAACTGAAATCAAAGTAGTTGACAGTAGTTTTGTTTTATTGAATGAATGTGCAGGACAACCATTCCGTGAAAGGTACAAGAAGGTCTCCTTTTCGCTATGAGTGGTTCATTTATCCTTGAACATGTGATGTACCTGCTCTATGTGGTATTTTAAGACGTTTGTTTTAATGAATCCACGGTGTGCGTTGTCTTTTTCAAGACTTGATGATTCATTAGTGCGTTTCAGATTTTGAGAGATGCTTAATAGCACCATAAAGAAAGCTCGATAGCACAAGGAAAGTTCGATAATACTCTGATATTGCTCTTTTTCATTTTAAAAATTACTCTGCTGCCCATCAACTCAATAATTAACTTCAGAGTATGTCCTTTTATGTTATATTTTTGTTAAAATGAAGGCATTCATGGATTGACCCAGTAGACTCGGTTTCAGAAAGGGCTTCTTGGTTAGAGGAATTTACATGCAGCTTTTCCTGTTTGGTTGGTTTGCAGGTTACGCACATAGATGGCATGGAGGAGAACGAAAAAGCAATGAAGATTACATAGGTATTCCACGTTAAGTGTGATGCGTACACGCCTGAGTTGAATTCATGGAGGCAGGTAGGTACACACTGCCATTTGCTAATGAGATTTATACCAGAGATTAGAGATTACATCAGCTAATCGAAGTATCACATTATTATTTAGAAATCTTTTCGTTAAGAACTGCTTAATGTAAGGATTAGGTTTTATGCCAAGGTCCTGAGAACAAATACTCAATGGATGAAAAATGTGCAAATTGGTGAAGAGGGGCAAGGCCGAAGTTGAATAAAGGTTTGCCAGTAAAAGGTAGGATTTGGTAGTGAAAGGTATGGCTATTCCATTGTAAAATCCTTTCTCTCCGTTCCTTCTGTCTGTGAAGAGATCATCAAATACTATACAAAATTAGGGAGATTATAAGATTGATGATAAGATTAGGGAGATTATGAGATGATAAGATTGATTTTTCATTTTAGGGAGATTATAAGATTTCTTAGCATTTTGTTCCTCCATTCTTTTTTAGTCAACAAAATATAAAATGCTATACTATTTTTGTTTTGTTTATGAAAGATTATAAACAAACAAGATTATAACATTTCTTCTTATTATTTATGGAAGATTATAAGATTATGAGTCAATTTGTTTGATTAATTAATGAGATCATCAAATCTTCTAGTATCATAAGTTTGATTTTTTTTTTTAATAATCTTAATATAATTGTTTTTGGTATTGCAAAATTTTATTTTAATATAATTTTAATTTTAGGTATAAATTATTTATATATATTAAAATATCATAAAGTTCATTTTACAATAATATAATTTTAATTTTAGATATGGATCATTTATATATATTAAAATATTATAAATTTACTTTGCAATATAATTTTTTATAATAGTTTGATAAAATTATTATATATAATATGTTTAGAATTATAATAAATAAATACTACTGTAATAAAAATGTAAATCCAAATTTTTTTTGTTACCTCAATTATTAAAATTAACATTTTAAAAATAAATTAACTTTTTAAAAATAAATTTGTTCCCAAAATCAACAGAACCATAAAATGTAAACAACTACTTAACATTTGTAACATTAATGATGAACTACTTAACATTGTCTCATATATATATAACATAAATTTGAACTTTCAATATGATCATTTATATTAGCTTGATTAAATTATTATATATGACATGTTTGGGGTTATAATAAACTAATAATACTGTAATAAAAATGTAAATCCAAAATCCCACTAGTCTTGTTATCTCAATTATTAAAAAGTCTGTTACCTCATTATTAAAATTAATTTTTTAGCAATAAATTTGTGTCCAAAATTTGTTTAACATTTGTAACATTAAATCACATCCTTAACACTATTCCTTATAGTATAGTTAATGATTAAATCTTTATAACTTAATTTTGATTTGTTTTTATCAATATTTAAGTTTTTCTTTGTTATCTCAATTATTAAAATTAGCTTTTAGCAATAAATTTGTGTCCAAAATTTGTTTTGAAAAACAAACAAGACCATTACATTTAAACTACTACTCAAAATTTGTTTTGAAAATCAAACAAGGACATAACATTTAAACTACTACTCACCATGTGTAACATTAATGTTCACGTCCTTAACATTGTCCCTTGCCCTTAGTATAATTAATCCCTTATAGTATAGTAAATGATTGGAATCTTTGTAACTTAACTTTGATTTTTTTTTTTATTAGTGTTTAAGTTTTTTTTTAAGCTTGTGTGGCTCTTAGTGAAAAAGAGGTAGGGTGGGTTTGCTAGTGAAAGGTATGAGGATTCCTTCTATTTGTTAATAGATCATAAAATATTAAGCTATTTTTTTTTAGAATAGATCATAAAATATTAAGCTAATTTTTTAGTTTATGAAGATGATAATATTATTTTTTTAGTTTACCCATATTATAAGATTTCTTAGTATTGGAAATTTGTTTCTCCCTCCATTCCTTATTTTAGGATGAACATATTATAAAATATAAAACTCTATACTCCTTTTTTTGTTTACTTAATATTATAAGATTCTTAATATTATTATAAGATTCTTAATATTAGAAATATGCTTGTTTGATTAATTTATGGAGATCATCATATATCAGATAATTTTAATTAATTTTAATCTACATGATAATCTTAATTTATTTGTATTTACATACCAAATATTTATTATTTTAATTTTAAAAATAATTTTAATTTATGAAGATTATAAGATTTCTTAATATTAGAAATGTACTTGTTTAATTAATTTATGGAGATCATCATATATTAAATAATTTTAATCTACATAATAATCTTAATCCGTTTGTATTTAACATCTCAAATATCTATTATTTTAAAATAACACTGAAAATATTTATTTTTAAAATAATTTTAATTTTAGATAAAAATTATTTATATATATTAAAATTATACAAAGTTCATTTTTCAATAAATATATATAAGATGACAATATATATATTTTTAAGAATAAAGATATTAAATAAACAAATAATGGGATAAATATATTAAATAAACAAATAATAACCATTATATTGTAAATCGGAAATTCCAATCGTCTTGTTTCCTCTATTATTAAAACTAATATTTAGTATTAAATACCTTTTGCTTCCTCTATGCTTCGTCTTGTTTCCTCTATGCTTCGTTTATGTGATCGAATTGTGTCCAAAAATTGTGTTGAATATCAACAAATACATCAAGTTTAAACTATTGACTCAACATTTGTAACATTCAAGGTCGCATACTTAGCTTGGCATCTTTGTATTTTAATTTTGATTTTTTTTATGCGTACTCAACCTTCATAATTTAGCTTGCCTGTATATCGGTGTCTTCGTGTTTGTTTGTTTTGTGAGGGAGGAAAGAGCGCACCAATATTCATACATACATATGCAGTTGAACATGTTCGATGTTGAAGGTGATTAGGTTTTGATTCTGTGTAGTTTATAGTCTCTGTTTTGATAGGTTTAATTTTGATGTATTAATTTCTGATTTTGAGTGCAGAGATGTGAGAGTACCAGTGCAGAGATGTGAGAGTACCAGATTATCTTTTAGGTTGGTTACCTTTTCCGAATACTGCGGCTTTGATGTTGTCTTATTTGCATTGTCGTATACTACTTTTTGGTTTTGTTGCCACGTCTCTTTAGGAATGATGGGTAGCTGAAATCAGAGTCAGAGAGTAGCTTTGTTTTACTTAATAAAATGATTAAATGTTCCGTGTAACAGTGTTGTGAATAGTACAAGAAGGTACACATCTCCCTCTTTTTTTTTTAATTATTTATCCTTAAACATGTGATGTGCCTACTGGATGTTTAATCTTAAGACTATGTTTGTTTTTATGAGACCATAGGCTGTGTGCATTTCTTTTATCTTCATCTTTGAAACAGTGGTTGTGATAGTCCGTGGCTATTTACATGACCTGAGGCGTGTTAACAACAGAGACTACCGAAACATATTGCCCATGATTGGCTAATAAATATTGGAAGATAGACCTTTGTGAATGATATTTGAAGATTGGCTAATAAATATTGGAAGATAGAACTTCGTGAATGATATTTGAAGAAGTATGATATTTCTCTTTTTAATCCATCAACTCAATAATTAACTTCAGAGTATGTTCGTTCTTCCTATTTTATGTTATATTTTTGTTTCTATTTTATGTTCTTCCTATTTTATATTATATTTTTGTTTTTATTTTATGTTATATTTTTGTTA
>ML824914.1:2377-23328 GCA_009831015.1 Picea engelmannii
TACGGGTTCTATTTGGATTTAGGTCAATATAGTTGACGCTCCAAGATAGTCCAACAAAGGAAGGATAGGAATGGAGATGGAAGTAGGTTAGGGAGGAAGGATGAGTAGAAATAGTTGAGAGAGTATGGAAATTTGTCTGATGGTGGAATTTAATGTTTTCCCTTCAAAAAAAGAAGAAGGAGAAATGTGTATATATGAATATTCATTATTACGTAACTAAACCACCGTTGTTTAAAATAAAATTGTTGAACCGGATAATTGTAATTAAAGAATTTCTCAAACAATTGATTGGTTGTTGTCTTTTATAAAAAGACTAGTCTTGCTGACTGGATTGGATGCATACATAAATTACTAAAGGATGATAGTTATGATTATTAGTACATGCACGAAACTTGTATGTACTAGCTACAAATGCATTTCTTATACATATACACTAGTATGTATGAGTTTTCTTGACTTACTTACCGATAATGTCGGTTACTTGTTATGAATGAGTGAACCGTGTTTCTTTTCCTTGTACCATAAGATACCTTAACTTCGGGACAAAGTTTCCTGAAGGGTGGGTGTATGTAACAACCCTAGTTGAACAAATGTTTAAGGATTATTAAGTAAAAATTAATTAGGGGATTAATCGTCTTAATATGGTATTAATTAAACAGGATAGGTATAATAATACTAATTAAATAATTATTAATTAATTAATGGTTGCAATTTGATTAATTAATTGATTAATTAACTACCTATTGCATTTAATAACATGAGTATTAAATTTAATAGATTAATAAGTTATATTGTTTAAATTAAAAGGTTACGTACACAACAAGGGATAACTTATTAATTATGAGAGGATGAGATAATAAAGGAAAGGATAAGGGGCATTAACGAGGAGTAGGTAAGGAAGTAAATGCATGAGTCGGTGAAGGAGGAATATGGAGGGGAAGGAGGTTTACGAGAGGATCATTCGACGGGAGATGGGGGATTGATTTTTGGGGCTCTCTTGGATTGGTAGGGAGGAGAGTGGAGTTCTGTAGAGGAAGGTTCAGTACAGGCACCGGTTTGCTGGAGGTTTTGGGCACGGGGGCCAGGATATCCATATGATATCCTGGAGCTAGGAAGTTACCTAGTTGGCAGGGTGGAACTAGGTTTTGGGCAGTGTTTACACAGTGCAACATCGGTCAACAAGGCAAGTGAACAATCGGAGGTTTATCATCAGACCCAGGTATTTAAAATGGTGTATTTGTTTTATTTTGTAATAAAATTTTATTATTTGTGGATAAATCTATATGCGAATGTGTTGCGAATGTGCTCAATTAAAGGAATTTTGAAATTTTACTGTTTTGCTCAATATCAAGGGATTATTGAATTTTACTGTTATGTTGTACAATTAATTGAGGTTAATTAGATTGGCCACTACATCCTAACACCTCCTCTTAAGACTTACAACATTGAAAGCAACTCCCAAATTATGAATCTCATAAATTATTGGAAAACCATCCATGTTAAGTGAAATCCACCCACAATGCTCCTTCAAGTTGTCTCATGACCTCGTAAAGGTATAATTCCAAAGATTTACAAACCCTCGAACTATCCAAGAATCCATCCATGTTGAGCTTTATCTACACTAGATCCCATTTTTATTTCAATGTATGGGCTTCTTAAAATGCATAAATTCCCTTTCTTTAGTAAAGTCATCCCCATTATCAACATCTAGTGCATCTTTAGTAACAACTACATTCACTACATGTGGTTTGTCTTTGATATTTCCCTTGAGAGCATAATTAACTAAAAATCTATAGTTTTCTAGCCTATGTGAGCCATTTCCTTGCAATAATGACCTTCCATCCCTCCTTTTCCTTTAGCTAATCTATTACAATTGTATCTTGAGTATAATGTTGTCTTAGAATGAGTATCACCTTCTCTATCACCTAAATTGGTTCTCTTTTCTTTAACTTAGAGAGATGAAATCATGTCTTCTACAGTTTGAGAAAACATTCTAGTGATCCCTCAATCTGTCTATGCTATCAAGGGTCCCTAGATATTCACACTCGCATATACTCCATGGTTCTCACACTGTTGAAGTTGCAAGAGTGGAAACCTTGTCTTTCAAAGGCTTGAGACTCTTGATATGGCCTTCGAAGTCTTAGACTATTTCCTTCTCTAATGTTATATTACAAAATGAGTTAGATCATTAAATGATGAAGGTATAAATAAGGTTGAGTCACATAATTGAGTTTGTTACTCCTCCTCTCTTAGCAAGGTATTCACATACATTTTTATGGGAAGGAGGGATATGATGACATGGTGTGACACTTTTAGGTCCAGTTGATTTCATTTTTTTATTTTTTCGTTGTTTTGCACTTAATTTGAAGGTCGATCCTTTCACTAGAATGTCACTATGCTTGTCGGGGGTTTTATGACCCATCTTATGAAGCAGAGGGAACATTCCCATGCTTCATAGAGGTATCTTCGATCGAGTTTTAAACATGGCTATGCCTTCGAGGAGTATTTTGATGATTTATATGTTAGCTCACTTGATTGGAGGGTCGACCCACTAGTGGGAGTATTATGGTATCCATGGGGCATTTTGCATAACATGTGGTGATGTGGAAGGACACTATCGATACCTTGATAAGGCTCCTTGCTTGATTTAACAGCTTGGTCATTCTTTGGCTGTAGACTGTGAGGATTGATAACCATATGTGGAGAGGGTCGTCCACATTTGGGGTATTTTTCATCCTTTTTAGGAGGTCATCCCTCACTTTGGGATAAACATTTGGCTTCTTTTTTATTAGGACAACACTCTACCACATCATTTGAGGCTCATACCACCCACTTTCAAATGGACGTTGACTATCTACCCATGTTGGAGAGACTTTGGAGTCTGGACGTGGCATCTTAGGGCATCATTCACCCTTGTTTGGAGGAGACCCCCCTCTCTTGGGACTTTATTTCATCTTGTTCATACATGTGTCTTGACCACTTTATTTTGTTTTCATTTAGATTGCTTAGTTGTAGTTTTATTTTTATTAGCCTAGATCTAAGGAAGCACACATGATGTATTATTATTTTATGGTAAAGGAAGATTAGCATCATCTATATAAAGAGATGGACTTCCTCATTTTTACTAATGGTTGGATAATTTGGAACTTAATCAATATATTTCTCTTGGAGCATTTATGGTGTTAAGCGTTCTTTCTTTGTGTATGGATGTTGTCAAGTATTGAATCTTTTCTTACTTGGTTTTATTTTGGTGCATGAATATTAATGGTGTAGTTCTTCAAGTCTTCTACTTAGTCTTCAAAATCAATCCATTTGAGGAGTTACTAACTACTTGAGGAAAAGGTTTAGGGTTTGTCCTCGTTATTCCTTATTGATTTGGTGAGTATTTGATATCATGATTTGTTTTTCCTTGTGGTTCCCTGGATGAAGTATTAAGTATTCTTATCAAGACATAGTTGATTTTGATGGTGAAGGCTATTCCCATGGGGAAACCCTTCTTGTAGACCTTGAATCCATTTTTAATATTGATTGGGTGAGGGATTACTTCAGCCCTATGGTGCTAGTCTCAAGCCCTAATCCTTTAAGAAAACAACCCAACTCCCCTAAGGGTTTCTTCTTGGCCTCAATTACCATTTGATTCACCTTGAGTTTCCAACTCCCCGAAGGGTTTCTTCTTGGACTCATTTACCATTGGATTCACATTGACTTCATTGCCCTAGTTAGATTTGACACTTATCTTAATATCCTTCCACCATTTATTCTAAAAAAGGCCTAAAAATACCCAAACCCTGTTTTACCAAGGATACTCTCAATGTCCCGCCTTGCATCGAAGGAGAGTTGGCCCAAAGAAGAAAATGTATACCTTGTGGATTAGGGATTTCATTAACACGTACAATTTGGGCAGTAATAAAGTTGAAAAAAAATACTCACAATATAATATTATCAATGAATAATTATTGCATCTATTGCAATGGAGTTCACCTCCTTATATATGATTTCTCAATGAACAATTGTTTTCCACTTATAAATGTGAGATAAAACACTTTATACAAAATGTGAACAAAAACATAATCTAAAGTAACTTAAATACAAACCTAAACAATATCCTAATAAAAATGGATATATGAATTCTATTATCACATTAAAATTAAATTAAATAATATTAAAATACTCAACTATTTGTTAATGTAGAGTTGAATAATATTATATGACTATTTTTTATTATAATTGAAAGGTCACAATGTTGAGTTGAATAATATAAGATGATTTATGTTTATTATAATTTAATGGTTATGACTTTGTATAGTGTTAGTTGTAAAAAAAATTGATAATTTTACTATTCAAAAAAATTTGATTTCTTTAATGAAACAAAGAGGTGAATAAGTCTCCTAAACTAATTATTTTTCAATTGGATTTAGCTTTAATGATTGGGAGGAATGATTTTTATCTTTATTATTTGAATTTGATTTTCATAAATAACACATCAAATCCATAAAGTGTATATTGTTATAAAAACTTTAAACCTATTAATCAACCTTAATACTTTAAATTCTAAAATTTAAATTAGATACCATTCTCTAAATGAAAAAACTTAATTTATAACTTTAAAAACTCCCTTCAAAACCATTAAAAACAAAAAACAAAAATATAAAAAAAACACTAATCATCCAAAAGCAAAATGCCAAAGGATCAACTTAGTTGAGTAAAGCCAAAAAGCTACCTAAAGTTGGGGCCCCGGTGATGGGAGAATCACTTGCTACGAATTTCACTTTTTTCAACAATTTGCGTTCCGAGAAAAAGACAATGTTACTTTGCATTCCCACGAAAAAGACAATGTTACTTTCTTTCTCTTGTCATTTCACACTTCTAGTCTCCAATGTTTCAATATGTTGTTATAATTTGAATAATAATAATAATACGAAATTTTCTAACTATTTTATTTTTTAAATTTAGATACAATTAAAATTAATCAAATACCGATTCAATATAATATAAGAAAAATGAATTAAAAGTATAATAATTAGAAAATTTCATATAATAAAATTAAAGCTTCCTTAAATTATGATAATTTTTCTTATTTAAATTACATTTTTATTTTATTTTAAACATATTTAAATTATATATTTTTTAATTTAAAAGGGTTGGATTTAAAAGTGAAAAATGAGGAGTTTTTCATCATTGGGAAAGGTCCAATCTCTATGAAGAATTTTTCTAGAGTCATGGGTCACCTTGAGGTAATGGTTGAATGCATGGTTGCATACAGAGAGATTATATTATATGGTCTCGTGATCCATGCACACATAAGTGGTTCAAAACCCACTCTCATGTCCTTTAAATTTTTTAAAATGTGTTCTGGAGAAATAATGCGTCTGAGCACCTTCCACAACAACTAGGGTTTACTCTAGTTGATGTCGCCTTATGAAAATCCTGTGCTAGAGCTGAAATCACAGCAAATGATTGTCGGTTTGAGTTAGAGTATCGTTGGTCCATTGGCGGGAAGTTTTTCTAGTGTAGATCTTCCAAGGAAGACAACCTGTCTCTCTCCTTGGGAACCAAGTATTACAAGGAAAGGGTTGTTTCCATCTCTTGCAGGGATTGGGTTAAGCTATGGGAGATGATTGCAAGGAAATAGAGGCATTCAATGCATTAGATTAGACCTTGATACCAAGAAAATGACTCCAACCTCAACAACATTGTTTTATTAAAAGTCTAGAAGATATTCCTCAACATGAACTCTTAGTTTAGGTCATATTGCCTTACCTCCTGTTAATTTTATGGGTTGGTTCATTAACTGTGCAGAACCAAAAGGGAATTTATATTCTTGTGCAAGAATATGTTGTTGAGATTTTATGTAATTTCTGAAGTTATTCCTACTTGTGTAATTGTTCTAGTTATTCCTAAATGTAATTGTGAAAGCGTTTATTGATAATTCATGTATTTTAGGTCTTTTAGAGTATAAATAAAGGTTATATTGATTCATTTTGATCTATCATCGATCATAAGTACAAGAGAGTAGTACACACTTATCTAGGAGGTTATTCTTGGTCTGTGTTTGAATCTCTTTGGTCTTGATTTCGTAAAAGAGCATTGTATGACATTGTACATGTTGGAGGAATCTATACTAAGGAAAGTTTGCATGGTTTTCTCCCCCTTAAGGATTTCCCTGAGGATACATCTTGTTGTTCTGTGGATATCTATCTTTCAATTGTGATCCTTTTGCATATTAAATAATAATAAAAGAATATACAATATCATCTCTCTTGAAAACTCAAGATATGCATGGAGGATCATTTGGAGAAGCAACTCCTAGAAGATTTGCAAATAATCTAGATGGGTGGAGTCACCATCAAGCGCTATATTATGAGCATATGCATTTCAAATGCATGGCTTGTCATGCTTATGGGCATTTTTCTAAAATCTATCTAAAAATCCTTCAAATCAATAGTTAAGGAAGGAATTTGAGTTCAAGATGCTTCCAAAGACACCACATGAGGGTTTTCCCACATCACATCCAAAGACACCACATGAGGGTTTTCCCACATCACATCCAAAGACACCACATGAGGGTTTTCCCACATCAAGAAACAATAAATTTACACCACATGAGGGTTTTCCCACATCAAGAAACAATAAATTTCAAGTTCTTGGGAACTTAGATGGCAAAATGAACCCTAAAAATACAGAGAAGGAGGATGGAGAGGAATAGACCATAAATCTCAACTTTGGACTAGCTCATCCTGGTAATGGTACATAAAAAAATTGCTAAGGATTGAGTAGCCAATGTCTAAGAAGAAGAGGAAATTGAATAGGATGCAGAGGAGTTAGAGGAGGAAGATGAGGAAGTAGAGGAGGAAGAAAGCGATTGAGGTCAGGAAGAAGTAAAAGAGGTTGAGCCTTAAGTGTAGGTCCATTTTGATCCCTCTAGATCCTCCTCCTTTATCAAAGTTATGAACAAGGCCCCAAATCCCTCCCCTCATCTTACAAGAGGAAGGAAATCCAACGAGGATAAGATAATTCAAGTGGTAGGAAAGAATATTCACATGGGATGTCAAGAAACTCTTGATTTCCTCCTAAGATAATTATGTTATGTTTTTGTATTTCACTATCTAATCAATTTGTGAGATTCTATCCATATACAAAGGAAAACAATATGAATAGCCCGTGTAAGAAAAATCGATTTCTTCCCCCTTTTTCTATAAAGGGAGGTTGGAAATTCAAAAGATTCCCAATCAACACTATTGTATTACTATTGTTAGCTACGCTACAACTTTCTTTATATATATATATATATATATATATATCATAGTTGCACGAGAACCGCTCCCTGCATTTCCAACATCTCTGAAACTCGTTGCGAAGTTCCGGGTGCTTGGGAATTGGTTGGGAATGTCTCCAATTGTCTAAGAACTCTTTTGGGAACTTGGGAGATTTTGGGGAGCTTCAACATCAAGGAAATGGGAGCTTGGGACTGAGTTTTCTAAAAGAAGAGCTTTAAATTAGAATTATATTAAATTAAAATGTAAATATATTTATTCCATTATTACAAATACATAATTTCTTACAAATATTTTCATTATATTTATTCAAAATATCACTATAAAAATAAGACTAAACTACACTTAAATTTTATTTCAAAACTTAGTTAAGTAAAAAGGCTTAATAATACTCACTTTATACTTGTGGACATGAAAAACTTTTAATGCATGTATGTTTTCCTTAAGACCAAACTAAACATGAAAGTCAAACAAATCAATACCCTATCCACCCCAAGCATTTGCTCCACTTTGTAGATATCAACCAACCATATCATTGACTTTTATTGTATTTTAGTATTAGAAGAGTAGTACTATTTTGTTTTTTCCAATAAAAAAAGAATAATGCTTCAAATTTACAAATATGTTTAAAGTTTATATGTAAAGTTTAATTTTAAAAAGATGTTCAAATTGTATATATATATTTTCGATTTTGTTTCTCATTTTCTAATGGAATATTTATGGATATTAAAGTTTTAGTATTGTACTTAAACTAGTAATTTCAATATTGTAGTTGTTGCAATAGGGAAACATTGTCCTCGATTGACCTTTAATTTTATTGAAATAAGATTTAAAATGTATCAATATCTCTATACATTGTAATCTAAAATATTTTTTATATATTTTTTAATATATATTATTGTCGCTCCCAACTTCACGTTTCCTGTAAATTTGAGGGAAACTTCTACTCGTTCATAAACGTTCCCAACATTCCCACGTTTTGGAAACTCGTGCAACACACACACACACACATTTCAATTTCGATAAATAAAAAATTATACATTATTGAGAATTATTTTGATGTTTTTCTAATGAAAATTTAAACAAACATTTACATTATGACTACAATCAAATGTTATTTCATGATTTCATCAATATGTTATTTTTTCATATGTAATTGAGCCAAAATCTCCAAAAAACAATTTTTTTGGATCTTTTTCTCACAGAATTTGGAGATGCAATTGTTGGTGAAATTTCAGTTTTTTATTATTCAAATTGTAATTTTGAATATATAAATAAATTTAGTACTTAAAAACCCTTAATCCATTAAAATTATGCAACCTCAACAATTGATATCTACAATTCTAAAAATCTTTCTGAAATTCTAACTAAATTTTAAACAAAACTAATAAAAAAAACTGAAAAAAAAAAAAAAAATTTATTTAAACTACTCCCCCACAAATAATAAATCTCAAACTTTAAAACCAAAATTCCAAAAGAATTTAATAAATCAGAACTTGTGAAATTTGCTTTCCTCAAATGCTTCATTTCGAATATGGTCGTGTTTTCTTCTCAATGCGATTCTTGTATTTGCATTCGATATTATATTGATTATTCATAGATATTATATTGATTACTCATATGGTAAGGGTCTCAATATTGTTCCATGTTATCAAGTTTTAAGATAAATTAAAATGGCGGTTTTCATCAATTTTAAGGAGGACATAAGTGATTCTCACCTATAAACATAAGAAAGTTGACATAGTCATTTTTGGACCATTTTACAATTTTGATATCATGGAAAAAATTTAGATTAAGTTTAAACATAAGAAAGTTGACATAGTCCTTTTTGAACCATTTTACAATTTGATATCATGGAAAAAATTTAGATTAAGTTTTAAGGGTTTTGTGACTAGGAAGGTGTGGTTTTGGATTTAATTTTAAAACATTTAAGATAAGGAAAATTTTAAAGATTTATTCATATTTTGAAGTGTAAAAATTTTGGTGAATTTTAATAATTTTAAAATGTTTAGTAATATTTTTGTAAAAATATTTAGATTTCAATTTTTTTTATGTAGTTTAAAAATAAAAATAGTGATTATTAATAAAATAATTTTATTTTTATGAAAGTTGAGTAAATTGTTATGGAAAAATGGAAATTGACAAATTGTTTTTGGAAAAAATTGGTAACCGACAAATCATTTTTGAAAAAACCATATAAAAAATTAGTCAAATGATAGAATTTAACCCCTAAAAATTTCTTAATTATAAGGAAGATCCACTTTTTTTCTCACACCTATTCTCTTTTATGTGATTAAGATGTTGAGACCATACCTTCTCAACATACCTTGGAACCCTAGACTATAGTTGGATAAAAAGGATATTGTCTCGATGTTGTTAAAGCACATTCATACCAAGAGACCATTTTATTAGACTGACATTCTTGCAAAGTTTGAAAATGTTGCACTCACCGCGTTAGTGATATTCTAGGTGATGATGACGATACACAAAGTTTAAGGATATTATCTCAATGTTGTCAAAGCACATTCATACCAAGAGACCATTTCCTTAGACCATCATTCTTGCAAAGTTCGAAAATGCTCCACTCAGTGCGTTAGTGATATTCTAGGTGATGTTGATGATATACAAAGTTTAAGGATATTGTCTCGATGTTTTCAAAGCACACTCATACCAAAATACCATTTCCTTAGACCATCATTCTTGGAAAGTTCAAAAAATTCTCCACTCAATATGTTAGTGATATTCTAGGTGATGATGATGATACACAAAGTTTAAGGATATTGTCTCAATGTTGTCAAAGCACATTCATTTCCTTAGACCATCATTCTTGCAAAGTTCGAAAATGCTCCACTCACTATGTTAATGATATTCTAAATGATGACGATGATACAAAAAGTTAGGAAGATTACCAACTCCTAGTATAAATGCCTTAAGTACCTATATTTAGTATTCATCTCATCATAGAATGGACACATGTAAGAGTCCTCTTGATATGTTGGAGCCTCTTATTGTTGGTATGTTTAATTAATCTCCATATTGATATGCCATCATCACACACCTTTTTAATGGATGTTCAAGAGTTATGAAATAATAAGTAAATCTTATAAAGTTTATCTTTGATCCATAGAGTCAAAGCCCACAAACACTTATTTGCCCAAAACCCTATCATTACTCCAACATATATCTACACTTCATAATTTAAAATCCATCTCCATCAACTATTAACTCTTTATACATTCACGGGAATTGGTGATCCGTCTCAATCAAAAGGAAATCCATCTCCTATATCAAGCGAGCCGACTGAGGATTGGGAGTGCGACATATACAAGTTGGATTAGTAGCATTGAGTTGGGGCTGGAAGAGCCTCTAGCTAAGGAATGGGATCACTACAGGCAGTCTTTGATTGAATCTAACATTTCTTTAGTTGATAAACATGATGAGTTGATTTGGATTGGAGGTGATAAGTCTCGATATATCTCAGTCAAGAATGTTTACGAAGCTTTATCAAAAAATATGTGGAATTACAATCTTGGGGGATGAAGGAGAAAACTTTGGAAGTGGGATTTCCCTCTGAAGATAAAGCTATTTGTATGGCTTATAGAAGAAAACAAAATTTTATCCTGGAAAAATCTACAAAAGCGAGGATGGAAGGGGCCAGGTTTATGTATTTTGTGCAAAAATAAAAGAGAATCTACAAAACATCTTTTTGTAAACTGCTACTTCACCCTATTAGTTTGGGAGGAAATAAAAAAGGCTTTGAACCTAGCTTATAGATGGACTGGAAATACGGTGACATAATCCTTCCAAAATTGGGCTATACAAAATTCTAATATGAATGCTCTCCCGGCATACATCTATTGGTACATTTGGATAGACGGGAATAAGTTTATCTTTGGAGAAATGTCGCCTTCAATGCAAAGAATTTTTTATCAAGCAAGGAGTGCTATGGGTGTATCAAAGAATTCACATCAAGATAATACTCCTTGGTATATTGATTTTACCTTTCCTATAGATAAAACTCTTTCTTGTTTTGATGGGGCTGCACAACAAAATGGTCTTGTAAGTGGAGCTAGTGGTGTCATAAAGATTGATGGTCTTAGAGAATACAGATGGATACTAAACTGTGGGAATGGAACAAATACCAGAGATGAACTTCTGAGAGCATGGGCTACTATAACACTTGAAATTAGACTAACAGTATCTGATTTACATGTTTTGGGGGACTCCAAGATAGTCATCGATTGGCTCAATAGGAAAGGTGTACTAAGGGTGGAAAATTTGGATGCGTGGAAGGAAAGAATAGAATAAATATGTCCACTTTTTAGATCTATTTCCTATGCGCACATATACAGGGAAGCAAACAAACAAGCAGATCGTCTATCAAAGAAGGCTCTCCACAGTTGTTGAGGGAGAATTGCATACAACCTTTGGGTGGATGGCCATGAGGGCCCTATTCAATTATGAGCTTGATTTCTTATGCAGATTAATTCTTTTATTTTCTTCAACACTTTGATTCCAACTTAATACACTTCAACAATACCAAATCATAACCGAACAACAATAACTATGTAGATAAGTAAGCATGCACATCAACAACACATATACCCTGAGGAAACCCTGTACAGGGAGAAAACCCCCATCAAACGATATTCCTTTATTGCATTAATAATGTAAGATCACTTACAAATATCCACCATGAATGTTGTGCTCTTAAAGATCTTGCCAAGATGACTCTGACCTGACAAAGACCTAAGAGACCTTGCTGAAATACACCTCTAATATGTTGTCTCTATTGTTGATATACAACACTGATATGTTGTTGATATATGCCTCTGATATGTAGCCTTGGTATGCTGCCTCTCTATCACTGATATGCTCCTCTATTGCTTCTCCCTTAACCTGCATATCAAAACTGTGTTGAAGAGAGGGTTTGACCTCTTCTTATATAAGTTGAAGAGGAGAAGAGGAGAGACTCGAAATAGTAACCTATTTGCATGAGTTAATCATAACTCAGCTTCATACTTTAGTTCGAACTTAGAACTAGAATTGAGTCTAGTTACAACTCACCATTACACTTTAGTTTGAAAATAGAACTAGACTTAAGACTTCAGTTACAACTCAACATTACACTTTAGTTCTAAAATAGAACTAGACTTAGGACTTCAGTTGCAACTCAACATTACACTTTAGTTCTAAAATAGAACTAGACTTAAGACTTCAGTTGCAACTCAACATTACACTTTAGTTCTAAAATAGAACTAGACTTAAGACTTCAGTTACAACTCAACATTACACTTTAGTTCTAAAATAGAACTAGACTTAAGACTTCAGTTACAACTCAGCACTTGACAAGGCAATTCAAAGTTCTCTTCAAGGTGGATAATGTTACACGTGCCATTGCACTAGATCAATACATTTATACCATTTCAATATTAGGAATATCGTTTGTTTCTAGCTCATAGGAATTTTATATTCAACCTAACTTTTGCTAGATGCCTTGATTTTTTCTCATGGCTCACAAGGCTTTACTAGGCTCACAGAGGTTGTACGTTCCCCCTGACTTTTGCACTAGTTTGTCTATGCTCACAGAGGTTGTACGTTCCCCCTGAATTTTGCACTAGTCTGTCTATGCTCACAGAGGTTGTACGTTCCCCCTGACTTTTGCATTAGACTCACATAGCATCTCATTCGTCCTGAATTTCGGTTTGACTCACGGAGGTTGTACGTTCCCCCTGGATTTTTTCAATACCTTACAAGATTGGTTGATTCTCCAAATGTCCCTGGCTAGCCTCAGGGTGGCCCATATAGCCTCTCATTGGAGAGTGACTGTCGATGCTGCCAAATTTAACACTCCCTCTAAGTGAGGGAGTCATTCTCAGCCACACCAAGCTTGCCTCTTAGCTGCACAAACTGTCTCGAGGTCAGAGGCTTGGTCAAGATATCATCTACCTGCTCGTTTGTGGCTATGTACTGTAACTTTACATTTTTTCATTGGACCAAGTCTCGGATGTAGTGGTACCTCATGTCAATATGTTTTGACCTGTCGTGAAATACTAGGTTCTCTGTCAATTTTATGCAACTTTGATTATCATAGTAAACCATCGTCGTCTCGAGCTTGTCACCAAACAACCCAGAAACCAATTTTCTTAGCCATATTGCTTCCTTGATAACATCACTTGCTGCAATGTAATCAGCCTCTGTTGTACTCCGTGCAATGGATCCATGCTTCTGTCTTCACCAAGAGATCATAGCGGATCCTAAACTGAAGCAGTATCCGGAAGTACTCTTCTGATCCACTGGGCTTCCTGCCCAGTCAACATCTGCATACCCATGCAGAAATAAACCACCACTGGATGTATATCTCAAACCATAAGTAATGGTCCCTATGATATATCTCAAGATGTGCTTTGCTTCCACCCAGTGTCTCTGTCTTGGTTCAGTCATGAACTGACTCATTGCAATCACTGCATAGCATATATCTGGCCTAGTGTGGATCATGTACATCAATGATCCAATCAACTGCTTATACATGGTGGGATCCACCAAATCTGAACCTGTATCAGAATCCTGCAGATTCCTCGGGTTGGTAACCATCGAAGTAGACATGGATTTTCAATCCATCATACCAAAACTGTTTAGTACATCCACTGTGTATTTTCCTTGTGCCAGAAATATCTCGCCCTGTATTTGCCACACTTCCAATCCTAGGAAGTAATGCATCAAGCCTAAGTATTTCATCTTGAATTTTGAGGTTAGATCCCTCTTACACCAGGCTATTATCCCTTCATCTCCTGTTAGAAAGAGATCATCAACATACAGGATTAGTATAAAAAGGATTATTATAACAGGTTGGTTACCTCTTACCTTGAAGTACAGATTTTCATCAGCATCACTTTTCTGAAAGCCCATGCTTTTAAGAAACCCATCAATCCTTTCATACCAAAATATGGGAGCCTTCTTAAGAACATACAAGGCCTTCCTTAGCTTGCATACATGAGTGCCTTTGTTATGCAGTACACAACCATCTGGTTGTTCCACAAAGACCTCATGTTCAATCTTTCCATTCAAGAATGTTGTTTTTACATCCATCTGATGTAGCTTCCAACCAAGAATGGAAGCTAAAGAAATAATAGTTCGAATGGAGGTATACCTGGCTACAGGGGAAAAAGTATCTTTGTATTCGATTCCTTCTTTCTGAGTGAAGCCTCTGTCTACAAATCTTGCTTTGAACTTTTCCACACTTCCATTAGCTGCATGTTTGATCTTATAGATCCATTTGGAAGAAACCATTGATTTGTCTTTTGGCCTCGACACAATGTCCCAAACATTGTTATTTATAATAGACCTGTATTCCTCAAGCATGGCATCCTTCCATACTTGTAATTTATCTGCTTCTTCAAATGAATAGGGTTCGACATCACTAATGCTGCTCATCAGTGCAACATAGCCTCCAAACCTATGAGGCCTCTTCCTTTCCCTGAAAGTTCCTTTGGGAGTAGTTATCCTTTCTTCTTCCTGCACTATTTCTTTAAGCCACCATGGCTAACTTTTCGTTGGAGGTTCTTCAAGAGTTATTTCTAACACTTCAACAGGTTCTAGGGGCTCATTACTTGGCCCTTCACGAGGTTCCTCCCTCTGATCATCTGACTCTTCATTTTCAGAAGAGGGTGAAGCTGGTTGAATTGCTTCTGATTCCTGCTGAAGCTCTCTGGATTTCTTAAATGCAACTTCTTCATGGAAAGTCACATTTTTGAATACCTCTATTTGCCTATGACCTGGTACATAAATCCTGTAAGCCTTGGAGTTTTCATTGTACCCCACAAAAACCCCTTTCTTGCATGAGGGCTCCATCTTTGTCCTCTTTTCCTTAGGGACATGAATATACACAGGACATCCAAATATCCTTAGATGCCCTACTTCAGGTTTGATCCCTAAGAAGACCCTTTTAGGAGTCTTGTCCTTCAAGATAGCATGAGGACACCTGTTATGAATATACACAACAATGGAGGTAGCTTCCGCCCATAAAGAATTTGGCAGATCCTGGTCAAACATCATTGCTTTCGTTGCCTAAAAAATTGTCATGTTTTTCCTCTCATCAACTCCATTTTGTTGAGGGCTATATGGCATGGTCAATTGTCTCTTGATTCCTGTTGACTTGCAGAAATCCTCAAACTGAAGAGATTTAAAATCTCCTCCATTATTTGTTCTAAGGATTATGATGTGTTTCCCTGTCTACTTTTCAATAAAGCCTTTATACTCTTTGAAGTTATCAAATGTGTCACTTTTATCTTTAAGGAAATGTATCCAACATTTTCTTGAGTAATCATCAATAAAAATGACATAATACAACCAACCACTAATTGAGGGAGATGACATGGGACCACATACATCAGGATGAACCAGATCTAAGATGCCTTGAGCTCTGTTTTCACTACTAGGAAATGCTTTCTTTATATTTTTACCTAGCATGCATCCCTTACAAAAAAATTTTTACTAAGATAAATAGAGGGCATGCCATATACCATGTTCTATAGATCCGGAAGAGCTTTGTAATGAATATGTCCAAGTCTTCTGTGCCACAACTCACTGGAGCTAGTCGCATCATGAGCCAATGCTTGAACTAATTTTCCTGACACGACGTACAGTCCTCCACTGCGAGTTCCAATGGGTTCTGTTGTACTTAAGTGGCTACCTTTATCCCATAGTAGTGCCTTCATGTCCTTGAAGATCACCCAATATCCCTTGTCCTCAAGGGTTGCAACCGAAAGTAGATTCTGCTTGAGCACTGGAACATATAATACTTCATAAACATGAAGTCTAGCCCCAGATTCCAATCTAAAGGAGATATATCCTACTCCCTCTATCTTGTAACATTTGTCATCCCCGAGCTCAACCTGCTTTGCAAATGATTTTGTCTCGAAATCTGAGAGGATCTCCTTGTACCCTATCATGTGCTTTGATGCACCACTATCTACTAACCAAGTTTTCGACCCCATGGAAACTTAACTGGATAAGGTAGAAACCAAGTAATATTCTTTTCTATTTTCTTTCTCATTAGAAGGAATTTTCTAATTTCTTTTGGATTCATCATCCTCAGCAGTTGAGGCATGATGTTTCCCTTTCCTTGGATATTTCTTTCTAAACCAACAATATTTAGCAAAATGACCCAACTTATTAAAACTAAAGCATTTAATCTTAGATGTATCAATATTATTTCCTTTGAATGTACCTTTGGTGTTTGACTTCCATTGAGAGCCTTTTTGGACAGTGCCTTTCTTCTTTCCCTTGAATCTTGATGCTAAAGCTGAGTGCTCTTCTTTCGTTGGCTCATTCTTGGTAGTTGTGTGACTCTCCTCCTTGAGGCAATCATGCCATAACCTCTCAAACGTGGGTTGAATCTCTCTCCCACTTACACTGGATAAGAAGGTCTCCCATGAAGAAGGAAGACCGTAAAAAATGGCCTGCACTAAATCATAATCGTCCACTATCACCCCTGTGGCCAAAAGATGATCTCTGATCTGGGCTATCCTGGAACAGAAAGATACCACTGATTCACCTTTCTCCATATTCAAATACTTAAGCTTGTGATTAAGTTTCCTCTTCTGACTTGGAGCCTATTTCTCATACAGATTCACCAATGTATCCATACAATCCTTGGCAGTCATTAACGAAGTCATTGGAAGCATTATACTGTCTTTGACTGAGTCATAGATGATTCACTTGGACTTTGCTTTACTCTTCCTGAAGATCACTCTTCCTACATTATTCGTGGGTTCCTCCATCACTGTGGTCACATACTGCTCAAGATCATGCTCCTGCAAGATATTTTTTATCCGGAGCTTCCACACATTGAAGTTGGTAGCTCCTTCGATCCTATCCTCAGCCCTGACTGAAATGGAGGATGCCATGGACCTCACATTGGAAACTTAATCAAGATAGCTTGGATCTGTGTGTACTTGTTGCTGCACTTCAACGTGTTTAACGCACCCTAAGCTCTGATACCATGTTAAATTATGAGATTGATTTCTTATGCAGATTAACTCTTTTATTTTCTTCAACACTTTGATTCCAACTTAATACATTTCAACAATACCAAATCATAACCGAACAACAATAACTATGTAGATAAGTAAGCATGCACATCAACAACACATATACCCTGGGGAAACCCTGTACAAGGAGAAAAACCCCAACAAACGATATTCCTTTATTGCATTAATAATGTAAGATGACTTACAAATATCCACCATGAATGTTATGCTCTTAAAGAGCTTGCCAAGATGACTCTGACCTGACAAAGACCTAAGAGACCTTATTGAAATACACATCTGATATGCTACCTCTATTGTTGATAAACAACACTGATATGTTGTTGATATATGACTCTGATATGCATCCTTGGTATGTTGCCTCTTTATCACTGATATTCTCCTCTATTGCTTCTCCCTTAACCTGCATATCAAAACTGCGTTGAAGAGAGGGTTCAACCTCTGCTTATATAGGCTGAAGAGGAGAAGAGGAGAGACTCGAAATAGTAACCTGTTTGCATGAGTTAATCATAACTCAGCTTCAAACTTTAGTTCGAACTTAGAACTAGACTTGAGACCAGTTACAACTTGTTGGCGACGGAAGTCACTCCTGGATTGCTATCAGGAGCAGAGCCCGACGCCCATCAGTTTTTATGTCATGGTTTGTTTATAGATGGGGTGACCGAATGGAAGCCAACTCAAAACGATATCATTCCAACTCTAAACTAGGCCAGGCATGCATGGGTGAGTGAGGTCTTTATAAAATTCAAACAGTGAGTGTAGTAAAGGGTGAACAGATGGAAGACTTGTATGGAAGGAGTGCGAAGGTCTATTACAAACGATAGGTTCCTAACAAACTGTAGAAGAAGGCATCCAAACGCAAGGTCTTCTTGCACTTAAATACAAAAACCAGAGAATACAATAATGCAATGATAAATCATTTATCATAACAGGACTGTAATGATTCGCACGACTCAGTCAGTCACGAACTCTCTAAGCATGAGACGAAAACTAGATGGAACAAGAAAAATTGTCTGTCATAAATGAGATATCTCAAATACAGATGCATGAGATGAAAACTAGAATAGCCGCTAAAACATTACAGTGGGGAGCTCTGCTCAACCATTGATGCTTACAAAATGGCCAAAATGCCTACATATACTCTTCCCTTCCTTTCGTCCAGCAGAGGCGTCTCAGAACTTTCAATGGATGGCGTTGCCTCAATCAAATCTGGCCTGCATTTCTCTGTCATACGCTACCTTAATTCGGCATGGCCCGCGCCAGAGGTAGATGAACCCTTTGAATGTTGACTTGGCATGTGCAGGTTCTTTTGGCGAATTGAAGACTCGGCATGGCTTTCCTGAAGAGAACTGGTACAGGGGACCCTCCCGGGCAGATTTTTGGTCGGGACCTCCATACTCTTCAATAAATGACTGAGGAGAGGCCTCAACCACCCTCTCTTCTCTGCATTCATTCCTGGCAGCTATTGGGATTTCACGTCGAATCGGCGCCCGGAGAATGTAGTGCTTCCTCTCTTTCCTCATGGTCTCCTGTACTTCACCGTGACTTTTCCCCGACTCTGTATCGGGTTTCGGGGTTTCGCGTTCCCCGTCGCGAAAGCCTGTCACCTGTCCTCCGTCGACTTCTGTGTCCCCACACTCTTGGTGTCGGGATATCGCGTATCGCGATATCACAATGTTTGATGCAACAGTTCCCTCGCCTCGAAGAAACCCGATTTTCCGATGAGCTTGAGTATGGGTTAGCCCTCCTGGCTATACTATGGCCCTATGTGACCACAGAAACAACTCTCATTGAGGTTTCGGGGTTTGTGGTGTCGAGGTGCACATGTACCCGGAACTCTCGATCCTCTGATCCCCGATGCGCTCCTTCACACGCTGGCCCTTCCAGCTCAGCACCCGCTCATATGACCTACTCCCGTGACCACAACCTTATCCCGTTGGGGCTATGGGGTTCGCGAGTTTGAGATGCACGAACTCCTTGCTTCCGGGATCTCTGATATCCCGATGGATTCAACTCTGATGGACGCTTCCCTGTCGGGACCGTCCCTGATAACGCTGATCTCCTGCCACGCGTCTTTTCCAGATGGACGGTCCCTATTGACTCTCGGGGATTCGGGACTTTCGCTGTCTTATTTCTATTTCTTGTCCCAAGACAAGAAATATTGCTAACACAACTCACCATTACACTTTAGTTCGAAAATAGAACTAGACTTAAGACTTCAGTTACAACTCAACATTACACTTTAGTTTTAAAATAGAACTAGACTTAAGACTTCAGTTGCAACTCAACATTACACTTTAGTTCTAAAATAGAACTAGACTTAAGACTTCAGTTGCAAATCAACATTACACTTTAGTTCTAAAATAGAACTAGACTTAAGACTTCAGTTGCAACTCAACATTACACTTTAGTTCTCATGGCTCACAAGGCTTGACTAGGCTCACAGAGGTTGTACGTTCCCCCTGACTTTTTCACTAGTCTATCTATGCTCACAGAGGTTGTACGTTCCCCCTGAATTTTGCACTAGACTGTACATGCTCACATAGGTTTTACGTTCCCCTTGACTTTTTCGTTAGACTCACATAGCATCTCGTTCGCCTAACTTTTGGTTTGATTCACAGAGGTTGTATGTTCCTCCTAAATTTTTTCAATACCTCACAAGACTAGTTGATTCTCCAAATCTCCCTGGCTAGCCTCAGGGTGGCCCATATGGCCTCTCATTGGAGAATGACTGTCGATGTTGCCAAATTTAACAAGCCCAACAAAGTTCATAAATCTGTGGTTATTTCTAGCTGTCTCTCTTCGTCTCTGTGCCTTTTTGGAGGCAATCTTTAATATTTTTTCAGTTTTTTCCTCTTGGATAGATGATCTTTTTGAAGGACATATAGACTTTTTTGCTGCTTGGATGAATTTTAAAGGATAGTCAGCTTATTGGTCTTTTGAATTACTCTTTTATGGAGTTTACTTCTATGTTATTGACTGGCCAGAGTGGACTTTATGCCACGTCAACGAAGAAATGTTTTATGTAAAAAGATTATATTATTATCAATATAATGTGGAATTTTCTTTTGGAAAAACTCTTTATACATTCACATTACTCTCTCCAAGTTTCATACCTTGTGAGGACCAAATATGGTAAACCCTTTTCTTGCATCCAAGCCCATGATGACGCCATGACTCTATTGATTGCCTAGATTGCCAATTAAATGCTGCCATTTATCCGCTTTCTCCATCCCCGTCCTGTTGAATGCCACCACAAACAAGAAACAATTGTTTGAAAGAGACAGATAAAGATGTGCAATAGCCTATTCATTCAATCTCAGCATAAAATAATGCCATATTTTATGTTTTCTTAAGGGGTATTATATATACTTTTATATATAAGTCGCTAAAAATTTATTATAGTTAATAGTTAATAGATAATGAGGATAATTTTTATTAGTTGTTATTTATTATTGTAAATTGATTCATCATTGTTATATAAAGAAAATAAAGTCATCTAAAATACCACTCCTACAGTATAAGGGTTGTTAACATATTTCCTTAAGTCTCACAAAAATGATTTCTTAACCAATTAAAAGTAGTTTTAGGTTTTATTCCATGACCAAATAATGATTTCATATATATA
>ML824914.1:23451-66509 GCA_009831015.1 Picea engelmannii
AGTTAGGAGTTACAACACACCTAGGGGAATCTCCCAAAAATGAAACATTCTTTCCTATGTTATTTTTAACCAAGTTTCTAAACCATAGGTTCACAATTTTGATATATCCATCTATGCTATAACTCAATAAAGTATTCATAATCTACCTTTGACTCGATTTCGACATATATATATATATATATATATATATACTACAATAATAATAATAATAATAATCCCTAGACATCAAATTGTTGTATGAGACCCCTTTGCTTGTGGGATCCCCTCCATGGAACAATTTGACTGTTAAATTCTACGAAGGTATACATACCCTACCCCCTACCCCCTATGGATTTGAACCTGTAACCTCCAAGGAATATGCATACCCTACTGAAAGCTACTGAAAGCCTAACAATAGGTCCATTTCCATAAAAAGAAAAAATTATCATAACGAGAGTTGTTTCGAACCCATCATCCTTTCATTTTGTCCTTGATTTGATCCTTCTACTCCTCATCCTAGCCAAACACTAGCACATCCAAGTCAATTGGGAAATTCATCCTCTTGTTGCTCAGGAGGTTGGCTAGTTAAGTTTCATCTCCTTGTTCCCTCATGGTCTTTTCCAAATCCTAACCCACCGCTGTCTTAACGATCGAGTATGTCTCTACGATTTTGAAATATTAGTGTCTCTCACTCTGGTCTTCTCAGTGTGGTATTAACCATCCAGTATGTCTCTGCCATTTTGAAATACTTAGTATCCCTTGTTATAGTCTCTGCAATTTTGAAATACTTATTGCACTGTTTATAATCTGCTATTTTGAAATACTTAGTATTCCTTGTTATAGAGTAGAAGGGATCCTCAACCCAGTCATGCACCTCCTCCATGATCTCCCTGTCTTTTAGCACATACCGTTTCCTCAACCTCTTATACTTCCTTCTTATCCACTTCCGAGCGAAGATCCTAATAACGGTGGCTCACCTCCCAAGCCTGACGGGATGCTCTGGTATTTGCAATTGACCCTTGTGAGAATTAGGTTGTGTCCTTCTCCCCCTAACACTTTGCCCTTCCCCTCTTTCCATCCAACCCTCGACTGAATTTTCTACTTACTTCCCTGGAACTGACATTCATGTCACCACACAGAGCGTACTCCAACCTCTCTTCTCGACCAAAGAGACCACCAGGTCGACCTTACTCATATGCCCAAACATGTGCTTTTCCTTCTGGGTTCCAAATCATCCCAGTCTCTATGCTTTCTCAGAGGGTTTAGATTCCATCCATCCAACGTAAGCCTAGTCGAAATTCCCCCCCGTAATGCAGATAACTGAAGGATTCATGTCTCTCCCTCTTGAAATGATCCGATGAGAGTTCTCCACCCCCCAGTTCAAATCACCATAAATAGCCCCATCTTTACCAAAGCTCTCTTTCCATTCCTCGTCTCAGCATTACGTAGTTGATTACCCCCTATACCACCTAATTGGCTTCTCCACTTTGGCCTCAACAAGCGCTGCGTACCTCCTCTAGGCAGGCCACCTTCCATCTTAATTCCTTTCATCATTTTCGAGCTCGGCCTCCACATGTACTTCCTTTCTCAGTTCAATCTTGACAATCGCCACATCCCTCGTCATAACTCTCCACGATTCTCCATCTGTCCGACATATCCCACCCTCAAGTTAGCTTTGTGGGATGCCCCGTGGCTGTCTCCCTTCCTTGATTGGTGTCTCCCTCGTGTGACTACATTCATGGATAGATATGCATGTATAACAGAATGAATCCTTGTATTATTTGCAAGCCTATCATGATGTGTAATGTGTAGTTATGCACGCTTGTATGACTAGTAGAATTGTACGGGTTCGGGTAAGACCCTGTAAGGGAATTGAAGGAACGTTGGTTAAGTTTGTGTTGAAATAAAGCTTTGCAAACCCCTTTCGATCCAATTATAAATTAGTTGTGAAGATTGTATGTTGGAGGCCAAAGAAATCCAATAAATCTTGTGCTTTTCCCTCACATAGAAGGTTTGTGGGAAATCAAGTTCCTGTTTGGGGTGTTTAGGTAGCAAGATTTTTTCTTTCTTGAAGAGGGGTCATTAGCCATGGAATTAGAGATAAGATCACGATAGTAGACATTGGGAAAGATGGCAAAATCTATAGTGCAAATAATAAACCTTAACGCGTTTAAAAGTTTGTGAACCAGTGAGGAATAATAGTCATCGATCTTGAGAGGAGGGTCGATCTCGATCGACCATGGATGAACGATTTACCCACTGAGGCCCCTCTGTTAACTAGCAAGGATCAATGGTTGTTGGTTCAATGGGGAGGTTGGATGAAAACCGTCCAATCTTCTTGAATGTTTGGGAGTTGGTGGAAAAGTATAGGTTAACCAAGATATCAGATCCTCGGAGTACTAGGATATCCTATGTGGCAGACCTTGTGACCTTGAGATAACATGATACCTGGTGAGAAAGGTTCCTATGCAGGGTTTCAATCTCTTGCTTGCAAATGAGAGGGTGGCATCATGGTGAAGTGATGTGCCAAGGTGGCAGTCAACGTACCTTAGGGTGACACTTGTCAACATCAGGTAGGTGGATGAGTAGAGGGTGGACCCTCATTGAACTTTAACCTCAAATAAGTGTCTTAATATTAGTCTTCTAATTTGGGAGGCCGAAAAAACTCAACCGTAGATCCATTGTATCAAGCTCAGGAGAGAAATATCACTTGGGCTATCAGAGTACTAGGCCCCAAACGAATACCAAGTTTGTTTCCTTGAGGGTTCCCGATATGCCAATAGACTGATAGGGTATGTTTCTATGAAAGGGTTTCGCCCCTTACCCCTTTTATTTACGCGCAGGCAAGAGAACATGATCCACCAATGTCAGATGGTGTAACCAAACCATGGAGAAGTGGACACGTGTAAGCACCTAAGTGGAAAGACTTGTTGGCACAGGGGAAGACCCAAGGTTCAACGCTCAATCAATGCACCAACAAAACCCTAACTACCGGCCCTTTCGACAACACCTGCGAAGCAGAGGAAGTCTCACTCGAGGCAGGGGCAGGGGGGTTGCAGGACTCAAGTGTCTATAACCAAGATGGGACACATATCTGTGATTACAACACTTAACAGAACACTTAAACATCAATATGCATTAGTCCTTGAATCTCATTCACATCACAGATCAAACCCTTAATACAGATCAATGCAGTAACAATAAAGATGAAGTACTTCCCATCACTTAGCACATAGCATTAGATCATATCTAGCATTCATTTACCATCAATATAGCACTAAGCATCCATACATCCATCCAACATATATAAAGATCAATACACTAATAGATAAATAACATAAACAACATCAACAACATCACACAAAGCACATCAACGCAGGATATACGTGCTTCACCCCAATGTGGGGCTACGCCCACCAACTTCTTCTTCTTCTTTATTAGTCTTCAAGCTCTTACATGCGTCTACTCCTGTGCACAAAACCACAGATCCAAGCTTCGCATTGGACAGGTGATCTGTGCACAGCGCACTAGATCCACCTACCTCAAAATCAAGTCAAGGAACAGAGCCAACTCCTTGATAGCACAAAGCCTTACACAGTCTGTCTGCAAAAAGCACTTACAACTTCTTGCACTAAGCCGATCACAAGTAACTATTTCTTACATCACTTAGCTATCTAGTTATACATTACAAAAAGGCCTAATCATGAGTAAACCCATGGGTCGACATCCCTTAACCCATTACATAGACCCTAGAACCCTTTGTTGGGTCCGCAAGCCCGCAAAACGAATGAGATCCCGCGATCTTCACTCTGCCTGGGCGCTCCATCTTTGACTAGCCTGTCGAAGTCCTAAAAGTGGTCAAACATGACCAATGTTCTCTCAAAACTTGGTCAAGGGCCAACAGGCCCCCAACACTCACATGTGACTCGTCCAGAGTCACTCCGATCTGGGAAACACTTCTTCAAAGGCCTCGATCTTAGCTCGAGTTGTCTCGACTTGTTGTTTTGTCGGAGCTTCTTGCTCAACGAACTCCTGAATCACTTTCTCAGTAATAGGACCTTCCAGGCGTTGTTCCACTGTCGCAACCAATTGGTCTAGCTTCGAGCCTTGTCCTTCAACTTCTTCAAAAATCGTGTAGGCTTCGTCTTGCACCGACTGGAGTCTTTGTGTCACTTCCATGACTTTTCTCTGGATAACAGTAATCTGCTGCTGAACTGCGTGTTGTTCATGTGATCTTGACTGCAGTAAGCAGCTTCATCTGTGCTTGCACAATGGACGCATGTTGTTTCACCTCCTGGAGTTATGCTTCCAATTTCCTCAGCTCTGGATCTTCTGCAAGGTGCTCATAGGTCTGCGCACTTCGATAACTCAATTGATTACACTCTGAGGTGATTGCTCTAATTCTTTCTACTACATTCCTGGCAGCTTCCTCCCTTTGGTCGTGTACTTCTTGCGGAGTTCTCAACACTTCTTGGATCTCTAGCTCCATTACCCTTGCTTGAAGTTGTTGAATGGCCTCAGTGAGCTTCCCCACTTGTATCTCGACTGACTCTTCTTCCTCCTGCACCAAGCCTGCCACAGAGCGAAGTGATTTAGTCACTGCTTCTTTGATCGCAATCTACTCTGTGAGAAGTTGGTCTTTTTCTTCCTATATCTTCGCATTGTTCTGCTCGAACTTCGCCTTAATTTCATTTTTCTCCTTTTGCGCAACTCAAAGTTGCTCTAGGACCTCCTCCTTTTCTTGCTTCAAGGCCTCTGTGGCCTGCTCCTTTTCTTCTTGGACTTGACGAAGTTGAGCCTCGGTTACATCTACTAGCCTTCATAATTGGGTGGGATCATCCCCCAATTCCACAGTTTCTGATGACGAACGTGCAGTAGGTATTGTGCGGCTCGAATAGATGGCTTGTTGTATGTCCTTGAGCTCTTTCTCTATTATTTCATACAGTGTTTCTTGCTTTGCTTCATGTCTCTGCAAGATATCCTCTGAAGCATCATCCACAGCTGCGATGATGAGATCGACATCGTCAACTGTGAGCACATTCTTCAACTGAGGCTTATTGGCTCGGGTCTTCTTTCTTGCTGAGTGTTTCTGCGGAGAAACCTTCATTTTATTTGATGTCTCGGCCTCTGTAAGGGGATATTTCAACAGTGTAACTTCGCCTTTTTCGTGCTTGTCTCCTTCTTCCCCTCCTTCTTCTTGGTTCACTTCGTCTCCTCCTCCTCCTCCTGTGGGTGAGTCAGGCATAGTTTCCTCCGAAGTGTTATCCTCCTCATCACTTTCTATGTTTTGTACATCCTCCTTTCTCTTATTTTTCTTCTGTCCATCATGTTCGACCTAGGTGACCAATGGACTTCTGATGATGTCGGGGTTGGAGATTTCTGCATCTTTGACCGGTACAAGGAATTTTGTTGGCCATTCCTTAGTGATCTCTTCCATGTATTCATCAGTCAACTTATAGTAGGATTGCAACTCCTCCTTGTTTTCATCCCTGTGTGTGGTGATGTAGATAAAGTGTTGATCTGTGCGGAACTTCGCTAGTGGCATGTACTGATGCAAAGTATTCGAGGTCATTCGTGGAAATGCCTCAATGGCATGCTTTAGCTGTAGGTAGTAAGCATGGAACACTGCGTTCAATTGCCACTGCTTCGCCATATCATTTGTGTACCATAAGGTGGAGAACCTTGCGGCCAACGGCTCTAATGGCTCAACTTCAGGGAATGTCGCTCCTTCCGACATCTGCCAAGTGACAAAGGTGATCAGTACTAGTAGCCAGCTAAAATGAAACTCATTTCCCTAATCCTGCGCTTCACGACAATCCTTCTCCAACTCGTTGATGAGGTAACTCACCCAATTCATTTTCATTCCTTCTACGCACTTCCTTGCGAGGTCTACTACAAATCCAGTGACTTGTGTTGGCCGATTCTTTCTAACGAGTTTTCCAGCTATAAGATGACAAACAAGGCGTACTACGCCATCCTGGATGGAGGCTACCTTCTAGCCTCGCTTTCCCTTTTCTACATCACTATAATCTTCCTTTATACGTTGTGTCAGGGAGTGATCTACAGCCTTACCTGGGTAGAACTGTTGAGGGTCCAGTCCCTGCATGCTCAGTCATGTAATGAGGTGGATCAATGCCAGATCCACAGTGACACGCCTATCAATCCATATATAGCCTCTGTGATAGCACGATAGGAGGAGTTTAACGCAGGCGTTAACCTCCTGGTGTTGGCCAAAGTGAGGGATATTCATCACATTCAGGATTGTCGATTACGCGAGCTCCTTTATCCACGGCTGGGAGACTATGTGTTGTTTCTTCCCAGTCATCTTCATCAAATACCAATGCGGCGCGAGCATCGCGTAGTTCTTCAGGTCTCCGAGGTTGAATTCACTATTCTTTAGATCTTGAATATGTCCTAACTGGGGTCCAATTGCGCCTATCCCCTTCAAGAGGTATGCAGTGATCAACGTGTATTTGAAATCCTGTGGGATGTTTTCGCGGTTAATCGCGCCAACCAAAGGCGGGATGTAGTCTGATAAGACTGACGGGATCTGCTTCACATTAGCTAGATCATTGTGGTGTTTGCTTCGCTTCTCAGTGGCGGTTTGGCTAGACCGACGTGCAGTCTAGGGGGATGCTTGCAATCCTCCAGTCGACGACGCCTGTATTCCAACAGACATAACTCTCTTGGCCATGAGGTCTACAAGAATCTCCTCCATAGACTTGTCTACTGTGCTACGTTCTCCCGACATTCACACTCATAATCAAATAACTCAGGTAGGCGAACATACAAGTGAGGTAATCAGACAGACGGGGAGGTCTAGAAAGAACAACGTGATACAATGGATTCTTTATTAGCTCAGAATATCACGGTTTGCAAAAAGTGGCCCCGGTGCAGCGTCTGACGGGTTAAATAGGCAAGCATCATAACAGATCCTTCCAACGTGTAGGAATGCGTCCATCAATGCACATTCGTCTGTTATGACACGGTCTCAACAGTTTAATGGAAGTCTCTCCATCAATAACTGTGTTTCTAGCCATTCTGGAGCGTCATTCTAACGGCCAGGGCGCCTCCAACATTCATATAGCTTCGTCATGGTGAAGTACCATTCTGCGTGGCTCTACTATTTCGGTGAGGTTCAACTTCTGCAGATCTTCCTCCTGCGAAGTCTTTTCTGGAACTTCCCTTAGTTTTTCTAACTTGGCTTTCTTCTTACTGAGATTTCTTTCCTTCTTTCCTGTGATCTAAGTCTCTGGATTCCTCTTTCTGTCCTTATTCTTATCTTCTCCTAGTAAAGTGACTTCGCACTGCTGATGTGCTCTTACAAATTCTGCGGTTAATGTTCCTTCTTTTTCTATTTCCATGGTGGCTATACTTATTTCTTGCATGGACAGGTTCTTCAAGTCTTCTTGTGTTATTTCGACTTTGACAGCTAGTTCTCTTGCCTTTCGTTGCTTCGACTAGTCCTCTTGTTCCTCTATTAGTCGCGTTATTTTTCTGGCTATGAAGTCCCTTAATTCTTGTTTTTTTTGTTCTATAGCTTCCTCCTCTGCTTTCCTTCTAATCTGATCTTTCTCAATCCAAGTCTTTCCTAACAAAAGTTAAAACTTAATGACTTCTCAACAAACTTAATGACTTCAAATTCTTCTTCAGTCGATGTTCCATGAGAAATCATAGGTATATTAGTAACTCTTCCACATAGGGTTATCATCTTTCCTTTAAACAAGCCTATCCTTCCCAATGAAGGTATCATTGCAGGATTTCCCAAAATTTTCCAAGTGCTTTCTGGCATAATATTCACATGTGTTTCTTCATCTAATACACAGTCTATGTCGAAGTCTTCTATTCTTGTAACTATGCACTGTTTTTTCTTTCATGATCTTTGGTAAACTGATGTCTATGTGATCATCCATTACTTCTTTTAACTATTTTAACATAGTCTCAGACTCTTTTTTTGTATGATTCTTTAACATATCCTTAGTTTCTTGACCTTCTTTATAGTCTTCTTGTCTCATGTTCATCTTTTCAACGTTAGCAATCATCCTTGGGCAATCCTCAACCTCATGACCAATAGATTTACAGCAAAGACAAAGAGGGCCTATACCAGGGCATTCTTTAGCAAGATGTCCTAGTCTTCTGCAATTATAACATAGTCTCAATACTCTCTCTCTTTTAAAAGATCCCCAACCTTCCCTATACTACACACTGGGATCACAGTGATGGACCTACATTCTGCAAAAATTCTTTCTAGGTTCCTGCATCCACTTATTAGTCCAAAAATTATTTCTATGCATAGGAATAACATATCTTTCTCTATTTCTATCAAATTTATTCATATCAACTCTTTCTTCTAACTGTGCCCTAGTTTTCAGATTAGGACCAAATCTATTAAACATACCTAGATTCATACTTTCGAAGAAAAAATTTCCGCTTATCTTACCTTTACAAGAGAACAAAGCTTTAAGATATTATCTCTTTTCTTCGGATCCAGTTTCTTTCTTAGCGCAGTGCTTCGCAAGTCAAGTAGAATACTGCGCACTACAACAACAGATCTACGCACAGAGCTTTCTCTTTTCTTCAGTTCCCAACAATCACAGTTTCAGGTCCCGACAATGGAACCATTTGTTGGCACAGGAGCAGACCTAGGGTTCAATGCTCAATCAACGCACCAACAAAACCCTAACTACCAACCCTTTCGGCAACACCTGTGAAGTAGATGAAGTCTCACCCGAGGTAGAGGCAGGGGGGTTGCAGGACTCAATTGTCTACAACCAGGCTGGGACACAGATCTATGATTACAACACTTAACATAACACTTAAACGTCAATATGCATTACTTCTTGAATCTCATTCACATTGCAAATCAAACCCTTAATAAAGATCAATGCATTAACAATAAAGATGAAGTACTTCCCATCACTTAGCACATAGCATTAGATCAGATCTAGCATTCATTTACCATAAATATAACACTAAGCGTCCATACATCCATCCAACATATATAAATATCAATACACTAATATATAAACAACATAAACAACATCGCATGAAGCACATCAACTCATGATATACGTGGTTCACCCCAGTGTGGGGCTACGTCCACCAACTTCTTCTTCTTCTTTATTAGTCTTCAAGCTCTTACATGCGTCTTCTCCTGTACAAAAAGCCATGGATCCAAGCTTCGCACTGGACAGGTGATATGCGCACAATGCACTAGATACACCTTCCTCAAAATGAGGTCAAGGCACAAAGCCAACTCCTTGATAGCACAAATCCTTACATAGTCTGTCTGCACAAAGCACTTACAACTTCTTGCACTAAGTCGATCACAAGTAACTAGTTCTTACATCACTTAGCTATCTATTTATACATTACAAAAAGGCCTAATCATGGGTAAACCCATGGGCCGACATCCCTTAACCCATTACATAAACCCTAGAAGCCTTTGCTGGGTCCACAAGCCCACAAAACAAATGAGATCCTGCGATCTTCGCTCCACCTGGGTGCTCCATCTTCGACCAGCCTGCCGAAGTCCTAAAAGTGGTCAAACATGACCAATGTTCTCTCAAAACTTGGTCAAGGGCCAAAAATACTGTATGCTCGATGATGATGTGTATAGCCACATCAACCCACGTGTCATGACATGGGTGGTCCACACGTCAAGTGGTAGGTGTTCCATGTGTCAAGGTGAATCAGATCCTTGAGGCAGAGTTCCAGGGGAAATGAGTGCTATGTGTAACACCAGATGACAAGTGGTGATAAGGCAATGTATAGAGCTAGGTGGCGAGTTGTGGTTGTGCCACGTGTCCAAGGTTCCAACTTAGATACCGAACCGGGCACTTGGAGGTTGTTTGAGTATTGGTTTAATCGTGGTTGATAAGCCGATAATCTTGGTTGATCGATATTTCGATACCTCGATATATCGGGTATCAAGGGTTTGTTAAGTAATTTTGGGCATGGGGAGATGAGGGCTCTAGTGGGCGGCTACCACATGGGTTCCATACCAACAACCACACTAGAAACTATGTTTGCACTAGAGGGTGACATTATATTATACGCCAGTGCTACGTTGGATGGTATAGGGACGTGGAGCCATGTGGATGCCACATGGCGGTGTGGAAGTCTTAGCCAATGAAGGCTTGAAAACCTTAAGAGGTTGTAACTTTTGATTTTGAGCTTGGTTTTGAGCATGGTTATAGCCATTGAAAATATCTCGGTGAGCAGAGTCCAACTATGGGATTTATTTAAACAAAATAACTGATTTGAGGAATGAGAAATTTTGACACCCCACCAACCTAAGGGTTAGGTGTTGGGTGTGTTACAAAGTGGTATCATAGCAGAGTTCAAACACTAGGCATAGATGGGATAGGGATCAATAACATGAATTGTATAACAAGTCCAAGACCAACCTGTTAGAAAGAGTTTCTCTGTGTTAAAAGTTTGTTTATTATATGCACCAATTCCTTGAGAAGAAGGACTATAGATTGAAATCTTGTTTTCGAGTTTCTTGCAAAAAAAGCACTATTGTTGCGAAATGGATTGGTAACTACTCCTACATGAGTGGGAATATGTTGATAATCATTAATGGTTGAATCTGAAGGTAAAATGGCAGAGTCTTGTTAAGGGTTACTTAAGTTCAAACAATGAATGAACTAGTGGTTGTAATGTTGCCTGTAAGTATGGGATGACTAGAACCATGAAAATTATGATTTCATTTTTTAGATAAAGGTTAAGCTCTGTATGTATAATTCAACTCATGTTTAGAGGAATGATGGGAAAATTTGTAAGGTCAATTTACTTGACTTGTAATAAATGAAACTTGTTGTTGAAAAACTAGTTAAGCAAAGAAAAATGAGTTTTTTGAACTAACGATAGTCCTCATAAAAGAGGTGAAATGACATGAACACAGGAGCCAATTTGTGAGCTCATGGTTGTACAAAAGAGTGTACATGCCTATTGACATGAGTAATTGTTTGTACATGAAAAGGCAAGATGTGGATATGTTGTAATGCATATGGTAATGAGTAAGCATGTATGTAACATGCAAATAGACATGTTATAACTTGTGATGGGTTGTAAATTATGGTCTGTTGATGGACCAATTTGGTCAATAATGACTTGATGTCAGTAGGATAATTAACAACATGAATACAAATGTTGCGGATGTTGATTTTTTACATACCTAGGAAGAGTATGACTATAATGGATCAATGAAGTGTTGATCCAGAGTTTGGTAAAGGGAGTGCTTGAACATTCTCTTAAAGGATAATGGGTCATATTGAAATCCAGAGGTGGATGATAGCCATATGGGTATGGCTTAGTGTGCTCAAGTAGTAGTTAGAGGGAATATTAAGGAAATATTCCCTTGGTAAAGTTTTGTCGACCAAAAATGGTTTGAGGCATGAAGAGAGACTGGAATCGTTATCTTGTTGCCTTGGGGAATGTTGTAATTACCCACTTATGTTATCTAAATTGTGGAATGCTTTAGTAGAAAAAGATCAAGTGTTTTCTTGCTAGTTGTTTCCATGTAGAGAGGGCAACATAATTACGAACATTCCTGTGAGACTTGTCATGTGAATTGACTGTAAGATCTCAGTAGAGAAAGATGATATTAAGATCAAATAAATGGATATGAATGATATAGAAATGTGCAAGTGATGTACGCATATGATGGATGAGTATATGTATACTAAATACATGGTATGGTTTCCTGAATAAATGAGTTGTGAGGCAATATTTGTACTTTCCTGGATTGGATAATGCTATAGATACCTAGATGACTATGTTTTAAGAAGTTTTTTTACTTTTTTTAAATGATAGCTTGAGGAGAGTGTGATCCATCCTTTAAAAAGAGCTAATATAACATGCTAAAAGAGAAATGAGCAAGAAATGCATTGTGGTTATTATAGAAGACAATATGATTGTGCCTTCGAGAATTTCATGTAAATGATTGTGAACAAATCATGAGTGAAATGATTTAAATAGATATGCAAGTGAAACTATAAAGCGTTCCTATGGTAGACACACACATCATGTTGAAGCATGTAAGTGCATGAAAGTATAGTGTAAATGCAAGTTGATGCAATAAATGTATATGTTGGATGTATAATAAGAATGCATGCTTACAATTCCTTATGGAATATT
Source organism: Picea engelmannii (assembly GCA_009831015.1). Classification (NCBI taxonomy): domain Eukaryota; kingdom Viridiplantae; phylum Streptophyta; class Pinopsida; order Pinales; family Pinaceae; genus Picea; species Picea engelmannii. The sequence goes on from ML824914.1 coordinate 35,575, forward strand.
GGGTAAGATACTGAAATGATGAAGCTGATGAAGACTCAGGATTGAGATCATTTCAATAAATGATGGATATGCAACAAGGGAGTTGCATGCTGAGACAGTTCCATGTGGAGGAACTGTGTGAAGAATCTGTCATGAGAATAGAGCCGTAACAACCTCAATGATTGTTGAGAATTAGACAATGGACTGCAAAGCCTATTTGTATAAGAATATTGGATTAGATTTTAAAATATAATATAGGAATGAAAGATATGCAAATGAATGTTGACCAATCTTATTTCTATTTGGTAGAGGTGCAGAATGCACTTGTTCATAATTAATTTGTGAACTAAATCTTGTTGTTGTAAGTATGTTGTTACATCCAAGAAAGCTTAAGATGAAACTACTCAAGGAATAGTGCAGGAAAATCCAAGAATGGATGGATTGCAAAAGCAAATAAGGAGAAAAGGAGGAACACTTTTCTCACTCCAAAACTTTGATTTTCTTAATAAAGTTGTAAGATTTAAAAGAATAGTTATGAAAACAAGTACAACTAGTGAAAATAATTTAATGAATATGTTTAAATGAATGATCTTGGTTAATCTATGTTGTATAAAGGAAGAGAAGCCTAGGGAATGGTTCATTTAAGATGAAAATTTGAAACTGTGTAGGAGGAGATGGAAAATGGAAGAGTCCCTTAAATCCTTTCTCATTGACTACTGTGTTTCTCTGGAAAGAGAAAATTGATATGTTGTTGTGTATGAATGCTTAGGACATGAGAAAAATGATAGTTGTATGATTTTAGATATAACCAAAAATTTGATTGTGATTGCACTAGAAAACACATTGAGGAGTAGTGTGATAGAGGGCATGTAGATATGATAGAATATACCTGAAAATGTTATGTTGTTTTGAATTCTATGACACATGCATTTTATTTGACATAACAACTAATATAATTTTGAATGTGATGATGCTTGTTATGTCTAGGAAAAGAATTTGAGTTGTTGGGGGAGGACAACTGTCAATGATGGAAAACCTCAGGTAGAAGATAAATGTAAGAAGGTCGTTGTTGAAAGATTGAGGAAGGGACCTTAGGATTTCACATGAAGCACCATTGATGAGGTAATATGAGAAAGGGTGTTGGAAGCCAAAACTTGTATAAATATTTCATGCCCATGTGACATGAAAATTGAGAAGGGATTGGGCAATAACCCCTTCTAAAATATTTTATTGTCCTAATGATAAGCATGGAAATTTTGATTGGTTATTGAAGGCCATTGACACCCAAGTAGTGTATGATTTAGGAAAGAAAGACTTGAAGGACAGAGGGAAGAACCTCTAACAGTCAAGGATGATTGAGGAACAAAGTGACATGAATGCATTGACCAATCAGGAATGATTGGGAACAAAAGTGCTCATAAGCAACACATTGATTACATTGATTAAATGCAGTGAATACATGCATGTTGTATGAAAGGAGGTGGGTATTGGACTGCCCATCATGGAAGGAGGACCTTCTCATGTTCCAATAGAGCTATGAAAATGGTGGAGAGAGGAATTGGGTGGCCATGAATATTGGCACCCTAGTTACCAGTAAAGAAAGAATGCATGGATGCATCATATGGAAATTTTTAATTTTCATAATTTCATATTATGTTATCCTGATCTGGGGTTATGATCAGTTTGTAGCAGGAAGAACAGTACTACGGTAATAGTGAATGTTTACAAAGGAACCATGAGGTGAGAGGTTAGTTGAGTCCCAACCCGCCATGGCAAAGTGCCTAGCATAAAATGTGGTAATTTGAAATCAATGCAAGGGTGCATTGTGTATAAATGTGGCCAAGGACATTGACACATTGGTTAAATTCATATAATGATTGGTTGCAATTTGAAAAGCTTGGTATGATGAAATAATGCATGTGTAAGGAATGGTGATTCCTTTTCTTCATGTCATTGAATAGAGGAAAGTGATTTAATTATTAGTATGCACGATTTTCAAATTGTTTGGAATCCAATGCAAGTGTGAAATAAAAATGTATGTGCATGAGAACTAACAATTTGTTTGGCTGTGTGAAGAATGAATTGCAGGAAGAAAGGGTCTTCGATATGGCAGTGCTATAAGCCCATAAAGAAGACCAATGCCTGCTGAGCCAAACTGATATGAGAAGGAAGTCTCATACTTGTGGAATCTAGTTCCTGTATAGAACAGATCTTAAAATGAAAATGTGAAATCAGAAAATGAGTGGGTAACATATTTGAAAGAAATTTTGATTGGAATTGATAACAATATCTCACGATTAATGTATGCATGTGATATAGGTGAGATAACAGATATGTTCTAGAGGGACAAATGATGGTTGTCAAGCTGGAAATCATGGAAAAAGGACACTATTGTATTGTTGTGACATGAGAACCCTATGATATTCCATGATCGCCATAGAAATTGGTGTGTTGTGTTAAAACGAGTCGGAGAGACACCTCAGAAAAGAAGGCCTAAGGGATGCCTCAACTGTAAGACTCAGTGACATCTCTGAAACTCTTATTTTGAGAGAAAGCCTTGGCAGGCAAGACAGATCTCCCGAGGGATTGTATAATAGAGAAGGGTATGCCTGAGCCTAGAAGGTGAGTGACCACAAGGAAGATGAGACTTAGATAAATCTTTTTATCTATTGACTAGTATCATGAACACAATGGGTATGTCAAGGGAAGACAATGATCCAAGTAAATTTGACATCCATATGGATGCAGATCCTATAAGTTTTAAACCTGTGAAGTAAAGCAATGCATATAGATTCTTAAGAAAAACAAAATTTAATCAATGGCTCATTCACATAGTACACAAAGATTTTTATACCGGAAACCCTCAACTAGGAAAACCTTTCTTATATTCATTATATTGAATTTCACCATTCACTATACAATATATACAATGTTTTTAGGTATTTCGTAGATACCAAAACCCTAATCCCTAAAATCGATATTATTTTTAGTAAACCGCTAAAAATAGAAAAAAACGCCCAAAAACAAATTTCGGGGTGCTGCCCCGAACGTTGCACGTAACCAGGGGGGCATACCTCCCCCCCCCTTGGGACCCCCTTAGGAAAGCGCCCGACGCACACGGCACAAACAGAGCACTAGTACGAGGGATCGTTAGACGCAGTTGTCATATCTGACGCACCCACACACACACATGCAAAGAATATAACACATACCCAACAGATCCATGAATTGCACAAATAAGTATTGTGTTGATATGAATATTTCCTCTTGAGTTTTGATCAACAATGAAATGTTTATGCATGAAATTGTGAATTGATAAGCATGTTGTTTAATGATTTTTGAAGGCATGATATAAATATGTCAGGGTTCGAGTGAGGACCGGATCAAGGAGAGGAAGGAATTGTTGAAGAAGTTGAAAGACAAGACAAACTTTATCACACCATAGATTCTCCTTAAATTTATCTTGTACAATATTTTTAATATCATATGTATTTTGCAGAATAACTTCTTCTTTTATTCCCCTATGATTTATCCAAGACTTGGCATCATTATGCCATCCCCTCTTGAGTCATTGGTGATTTTGGCTAGAGTCTAAAGCAATTTTGGGGAGCCTCTTGTCATCCATGTTGTTTATCTTGTTCTTGTACATTAAGTACCTAATCACAATTGTGCTCCCAATGGGGGAAAGACTCACTTCTATGAGGAGTATAGGATATGGTCTATTGCAATTAAGTTATAATTTGTTTTTGGATCTACTCTATAGTTGTCCAAGATTCTCGAGATATATTGCATCCCCAAACTTCACATCCATATATAAGATAATAGGAGTGACAAGTGTCTCACAATGGAGTTTTTTCTTATCCCATAGCCAAAGGTTTGCTAATTTACACTTATTTCCAAGTCCATAATAATATTTCCACCCTCCATTTATCCCTTTCTCAATGCTATAGTTCCATTTGAACTTGTGATGAATATCAATTCCAAGATACTTTTACAAAGGAAATTCCTCTAAGATATTGTTGTCATATACAAAAGTAGCATAGGTGATCTTGTTGGATTTAGTGATCATAACATTCATTTTGTTAGTGTTCACATTCATACTTGCACTAGAGAAAAAGTCCTTGAGGATTCTAAGTTACTTACTAAGGTTATAGGGATTCCTTTCCATAAGAACAATATCCTCGACATAGATAAGAATGATGATGACTATACTAACGAGAGTTGGTTCAACACAACCTACAACTTCCAAACAATCTTCTAACTTGTCAATGCAAATGCCAAAAGGGTAGGGCATAGGGAACAACCTTTCTTGATTCCTATATTATAGTTGATTTATTTTGACTAACACTTGGTGCTCCTAAACTTGGTAATACCATTATCATATAACGATACCACAACAACTCTCACCCCGGACGAAGCTTTTAGCTCTTCTAACCTATTCCAAAGTTTGGTCCTAGGCATAGTGTCAAAAGATTTCCTAAAGTCAACGAAACAACAAAGGAGATTGGTTTTATTGTTACGACAATCCTTTGCAATGATCCTAAGCATGACAAGGTGGTCCACAATTGAATCATAACCTCTAAAACCAACCTAATCTTTAGCTCTTTTTTTGTGGCTTTCTATCCATATGGCTATCTTCTTTTCCAAAATGCTTCCATAAAACCTAGCTAAAATGGAGCTAATCATTATGGTCCTATAATTAGAGGGATTTCTTTTATCTTCACTTTTAAATATAGGTACAATGAAGCTTTGAGTCGAAGATTTAGAGAAACACTTTATACAAGAAGTGAAAAAACAAAATTGATAACCTAAAACCATAAAATATTTTAAATACAAATGTAAACCTTATCCTAATATAAATAAATATTTTTTAATAATAATAATAATAATCTATTTTTAAGGTCACGACCAAGCCACACACCTAATTGGTGTATGAGACCCCCTCCGCCAAAGTCTACAGAAATATACATGCCCTACCCCCTATGGATTTGAACTTGAAACCTCTTAAAAGGAAACACATGTTCTTAACCATTAAACCCACTTCAATATATTATCATATTAAAATAATATTAATATAAAATTAAATAATATTAAAATACTATTTTTTTTTAAACCTTATCCTTTGAATGATATTAGATGCCTAATTTTTATTATAATTCAAAGGTCATAATGTTGACTTGAATAGCATTAGATTGATTCCTTTAATGAAACAAAGTGGTGAATAAGCCTCCTCAAATAAGGAAATTTTCCAACAACAAAAAAAATGTGACGTGTGGAAGGCACACTAATCCTCCAAAAGAAAAATGCCAAGGATGAACTTTGGGTCAAGCTAGGAAGCTATCTAAAGTTTGGGGCCCAACTAATGGGAGAATCATTTTCTACGTCTTTTACTTTTTACTTTTTTTAAAACATTATGCATTCCAAGGAAAAGACAATGTTACATTTTTTTTCCATGTCATTTCACATATAGTTTGAATATGGTGTTATAATTTGAATAATAATAATATGGACATTTTTAATTACTTTATTTTTTAAAATTTATATATAATAATGATTAATATTTACGGAATCAATTAATTTATTAAATAATAATTATCATCATTAATTAAAATGAATCAAATTATAATTAAAAAAAATTCAATATGTTGATGATGATGATTAACAAAGGTAGTGTGACAAATATTTTTAAAATGAGATTTAATATGGGTATAGGCTGGACAATCTAAGAGAAAGTGATTTTCATCTTCAACTTTCTTAGTGTCACAAAGGTGACACACTCTTTCATTCCATGGCATTTTAGGAATAAACTAATGCCCAATTTCACTATGGAGCTCGTGAGAATTTGTTCTTATCTTAGCAATGCCTTTTTTTTCTTTACACTTGGAAAAACAGATAGATAATTTTGATCTTCTAGATTAGGGTTGATTACATCCTTATAATACATTAATTTTCTTTTTTCCTCTAACTCTTTACCACACCACATTTTTGTTACATATCAAAATTACTCACTTCAATAGTGTCGCAAGTGTCTTCATTACAAGTGTTGTAAGTGTCACATTTTGTCCGCAAGTGTCACATCTTGACCACAAGTGTCACAAAAATCATACTTTCGTCTTGCCTATGTCATGCCTCTAACGACATCACAGGGACACTTAAGACACCCTCAAAGACTGGTTTTAGTAAGAGAAATTATTTGATGAAGAGTACAAAGCATTTTCCATGAAGAAAACTACTCAAAAATGATTTTTGGAAGGAAGCACTTCCCTACCCACTGTCAGGGAGCATCGACGCTCCCTAGCCTTCTTTGGGGGAGCGTTGAAACGCTCTATGCACCCTTTTGGGGGAGCGCTCCCCTTTCTGAGTGAATTTTGGTTTGTTGAGATAAATCAGGGAAGAATCCCCTCAATCTTTGAAGTTGGTTGGATTTGAATCTGAGGTCAAGGCATGATCATAGGGAAGATCCACAACTAAAGGAGAGGAATCCTCAACTTATCCCAAAGATCTCTCAAGTCGTTGGGCCTCTCCAAGCTTATATAAGGAGGCCTTCTCATGGTGAAAGCTACAAGATAGAGATTAGAGATACCAAACTTATGATCTCATGAGTGGTATTGGGATAGAGTTTGAGAGAAGCACCTAACTTATGATCTCATAAGGAAGGGATGGAGAAATTGTGAAGCATAAAACTTATGATCTCATAAGGGAGATATCATTGAAGCATCAAGATTTTGTGTGGATTATTTGAGAAAGGGTATGGACAAAGGGAGCTTGGTGAAGTTGTTGCACTACATCCATAGTTGTAAGCACCACTTTGTTCTCATTAATATAAATCTATGCTTGGCCTGTTTCCTTTAAAGTTTGTGTACATTTCATGAACTTGTCTCTAGTAGATAGATCTGTTTTTGAGCTAATCTCAGTAGAATAGGAAGTTTGTTGTATCTTTGTTTGTTCTAGAAGACTTATTGAGGAGCTTAGGATCGAAGCTCAATTTGGAATGTGTGAGGACAAATGCCATTAAAAAGGTACACTTTTGTTCTTCCTCTTCATACATTAGCTTGATTAGATCTAAAAGGAATGTCAGTGTCCACAATAGCATTTTATGTCTTGGTCATAGGGGTCTAGTATCCAAGAGAGGATCCACTTATCCGCAAGGGGATTTCTCTGTAACAGAAATTGGCGACTCCACTGGGGAAGGAGCTCTGATTTTTTATTCCTTTCCTAGGTCTTGTTTTGGCCTTTTCCCACTTTTTGACCTTCTCCATACTGTCTTTGATTCTTAGATATAATTGATTGGCTCTTGATTTCATCATACTCAATTTGATTGACTGAGTTTACTTGATTTTTTGAGTTTCTGAGCATTTTTCTAAATTTTTATAGGCTAGCGCTCCCTTTCCCTTGCTACCAAGGTGTTGGTGTTCCCTACTAGTCTTACACAGAGCGTTGGAACGCTCTAGTGCCCTTTACACCAGAGTGTTTCCCCTTTTATGTGAAAAATCCTCTAGGGTTTCATTCTCTGAGTTCATTTTTTGCTTTTGGGACTTGCTCAGGAGTATTACAACCTCAGTACATCTTGGTCTTGGCCTTCAACACTCTGATTTCTGAGAATTGATCACCTTTTGTTTGGAATTTTGATGTTTTTTCCTTACCTTGAAGTCACTCTTTGTCTTTGACGATTTAGAGTCAACTTACTGTTTTCCTCTCACTTATCTGACTGAGTGGAAGATTTTGTGAGGAAACTCAAGGATATATGCATTGTTCCATTTGATATTCGAGGTCATTTTCCCAAGCAATTCTTGGTTGTTCATCACCCATTACCTTTCTCCTACCTTCACTAGAAATTTCACCTTTTTTCATGCATTCTGGGTAATGTTTTGCAAATTTTTGGCAATGTTTTTGAGTTTCTGGGAGCACCAACGCCCCCCTGTAGGCCATACTAGAGTGCCAGTGCTCCCCTATAGTGTTTTAGGGGGGCGTTGCAACACTCTGTGTAACCTTCTAGGCGAGCGCTAGTGTCCTTTTTGAGTGAAATTGCCTTCTTTTGCTCAGTCTTTTGCAACCTGTTTTGTAGTACTCTTTACCCAGAGTCTGTGGTTGGTTTGTGAAGTTGTTTGGATTGGTTCTTGATGGTTTTTTATGCTTTTCACTCTCTTTTGTCTTGATTGGAGCTTGAAACCTCTTTCAGAAACATGAAATTGTCTTTTCTAGCTGCATTTTTGTCGGGATAGTTTTGAGTGGTTTCTCTTTCTCCCTATCTTTTCTTGGATTCTTCTCTGCATTTTATTGTACTCCTTGGATGCTTTTTTGTTTTAGGATCCTTAATTGATTTCTTTTTAGAACAAGATTCTACTTGTTTTCTTTCAGTTCTCACTTCCTTGAATGTGTTCTTTGTTTGCATCCTTTTGCTTTGTGTCTTTTGCATCTGCATGGGACTCTTTCTCCTGATTGGAAGTAGTGAAGAATCAAAGGATTTGTATGTATTGTTTTCATATATTAGAATCAGACAAAGAAGTTAGATGAATTCTTTCTTTTGGGTAGTGAAACTAACTTGCATTTGAAGTAGCGAAATTGCATGTTTTTTGGCATTTTGGGACATTGTGCATCTTGAATGATGAATGTTTTCTCCTTCTCGTAGCATAACTTTCATCGAAATGAAAAGATTTCATATTCATCTCTTTGCATAAATTTTGAGTCAGTGAAAACACCATATTGTCCACGCCATTTTCCTTTTGAGTAATAACAACCTTAAAAATAAAGCGCTAAACTAAAATTGATTAGACATTTTTACTTTTTATGGTAGTAAACCTACATTAGATTAGTTGTAGAGATTTGGAATAGGTGTGAAAGATAACTTTCCAAAGCTGCAAACAAACATAGAATCTTGTGTTAGGGAGCGGTGAAATCCAATTGCTACATTTTGTCCTGGGAAGCCCTTCTCACACAAGGGTCAATCACGAGGTCGCATTAAGACTGGCAGAGTTACTCACCCTGCTTTGTTGGTATTGGTGTAGATATTGCGCATATTATGGGGGTCGCTTGAAGGTATACTCACAATGATGAGTGGAATCCTTTCAAGTTGATTTTGAGATAGATACCCTGCCCTTGCTCGTGGATTAGACTGTCGACTGTTTCCCCAGGCATCACTGTTGTAGTTGGTAACCTTAGTGGCCTATCTCTTTAGGGTCTTTACACAAGGTGACTGTGGAGGGGCAAGTCTTCACGGTATCTGGAATTGACGTTGACCAGACTCACTCGGGCTCCTTGGAGGGTATACCCACGATTATGTGTGGGAGCTTGCACCAGGGTGTAAGTCCATTAAGCAAGTCGTCGACATAACTTTTCCACCCGCTCTATCTCAACCCCTTCTTACTTTGTTCCCGCGATGTTGGATTTCATCACCAACTAGTGTGTTCATTGTGAGAAGGTTTTGTTTGCTTGCTTGTTTACTAGATTTTTAGCATGTGTTGTTTGTTTTCCTTAGCAGAATCGAGGTTGGATCTTTATTTTTATGGCGTCAGTTTCCAGAATGACCAACGAAGGAAACCCTTTTCTAGGGGAACCCTTTGTTTTTCCTTCTTACGGACACGTTGGTCCTCCTTACATCGCTACTTTGAACCTTCCAGGTCTCACAATTAGATTACCGGTATGGTTGTTTTCCACTCTGGTGATCTCGAATGCAGGTGCTTCAGGTGTAGGCACACCACCCACATATCAAATTCATGTCGAACTTTCTCCTTCTTCGCCTAGTGAAATCTCTCAAGCAAGTAGCTAGATTGATAAGAAGAAGAAGAAACAGAAAGAGAAGAAGAAGAATCAGAAAGGGACCAAGCCTCCAACTACATCAGATGTTGGATCCAAGCAACCAGCTACTATTAATAGTACTGGGAGTGTTGATGAGGTCAACAAGATTAAAATGAATAATCTGAAACCCAAATTCCCTTGTAATCTTTGTAAGGGTGACCAATTTCTGAGGGATTGCCCCAGTATTCCCAAGGTCTTAGAAATGTGGTCTTCCACGTCATCGACCCTTGTTGGTCATGCTGGTAATTCCCTGTAAACTAGTGATGTTAAGGTTGGTAAGAAGAAGACAACTGTCAAATTCCCTTGTATGTTATGCGAAGGTGATCATTATTCTCACCTTTTTCCTCGCATGGACGAGGCTTCTTCTCTTTTGAAATGATCAATCTGGTTCCATCCCCGGTCAGTCTGGTTGATCAGGTGGTCCATCTAGTTTCAACCTCGGTTGAACCACTCACCAAAGTAGTTGATCCAGTTCCGTCATCAATCAACCCCACTTTTCATCTGAAAAGTGAAACCCAAGTGATTGATCTAGTCCTATCATTGGTCAGTCCCACCCTTCATCTGACAAAGGGGTCGATCTCAATCCACCATCGGTCGATCCCACTCCTCCTCTGATGAGTGCCAAAGTGGTTTCTCTGGTTACATCATCGGTCAATCCCACTCCTCCTCTGAAAAGTGCCAAAGTGGTTGATATGGTTCCGCCATCAGTCGATCCTACTCCTCCATTGAGGAGTGCCAAAGTGGTTTCTCCAGTCAAATCATCGATCAATCCCACTCCTCCTCTAAAGAGTGCCAAAGTGATCAATCCAGTTCCACCATCCGTCAATCCTACTCTCCCTCTAGAAAGTAAGCCCGATACTTCCCACATTTTTCTTGTTGATACAGGATCTACCGTGTTGGGGGGCATTCCTCCTTCTCCTGCGAAAACCCCTGCAAGTAATGAGCCCATCCTTTTTTATTGGGCTGTGCTAACTAGACCTCGTCTTCCCTCTCACATTCCTTTCAAGATTACAGTACAAGTTTGTGGTCGGGTCATTCCTCAAACACTGATAGACGAAGGTTCATCCGTTAGTATTTTGTCCTCTATTGCTTGGAAAGATTTGGGTTATCCTTAGCTTGTGTCGGTTACCCAGACTTTTTTCGCTTTTAACAGAAGAACCATTCACCCTTTAGGGATCCTTCCTCAGTTTCCCGTAACTTTGGGAGGGAAAACTGTCTTTATTGATGTTATGGTAGTCCAGGACCCCTTGGATTTCAATTTACTCCTTGGGCGAGATTATGTCTATGCCATGAAAGCTATTGTGTCCACTTTTTTTCGTGTGATATCTTTCTTGTACGATGGAAGAATGGTGACTATTGATCAATTTTCATTTGTTGGCCCTGACTTGACCATCAACCCAGTGACTTCCCTAAACGGTTCTTATCTGCAGTCGGTATCACCCCTACCATAGGTCAATTATGTGGCGTTGTCTCCCATGACTTCAACTCCTGATGATTTAGATCCGGTAGTTGACATCGTGATCTCTTCGATAGGTCTATTAGAGCCTGATCTCCTGACCCCTATCACGGACCTCAACATGTGTTCCTTTTGGAGCATTCTTCTTCCATCCAGTGAAGATCTCTTGGAAGCCATGACCGAGTTTTGTCCCTTGACATGGTGTCCTTCTAGAGTGTTATCCTCTTGAAATTCATGATCAAACAAATAATCCATGAGCATAGTTTCTCTTCTTTGTGGCAAGCTCGTTTAAAAATGAAACAAAAGCTATGAGCATAGTTTTTCCTCTCTGTAACAAGATCGTTAAAAAATGAAACAAAAATCTAGGGATTCAACCCAGAGCCTTGATCATAGTTCTTTTCTTGTGTCAAGCTTGTTAAAAAATGAAACAGTCACCTCTCCTGTCAGGTCGAGTCTTTCGCCAGATCTCGTAGATGTCGAGTCAAGTCTTTCATTAGGTCTCATATTTGAACCTTCATTTCATCCACCATTATCCTTTTTCTCCATCTAGTACAGAAATTAGTGACAACCTCACAGTCGGTGAATGAATTGAAGCTTGGGGGACATGTCTCCAGCCTTTGATGATCATTCTGGAGTTAAGACACTAGCTTTCAAGCTGGGGGAAGAGTACCAAGCTTAGTCTTTGTTCTTTCTTGCGCTCATAAAAACATGAGAATGTAACCGAACAACCTTTTATCTCTTTTTTGGGCTCGCATGGATATACGAAAAAGGAACCCCCTGGAGTCGTCTTTAAGCTCTTTTCAGACTCTCTAAACATGAAAATTTTTCTGGGTGATCTTGCTTCCTTTCACACTCGTTAAAAGGTTTGAAAGGGCATATTTCGAGTGATAATTTATATCTTTTTTGGCCTCGCGAGACTAACATTACGAAAAAGGACAACACTGGAGTCGTATTTAATTCATTTTCAAAATCTCTAATAATGAAAAACCATCGAGTTTATCTTCTCTGGACTCGTTAAATGATCATACATTCAAGGGCCCATATGAGACCGAACCCTTACTTCTTCCAATTCGTTAAACAAAGGAAGAGGGACTTACCGAAGGTGAGTTATATCGAGCATGTGTTACCCTCCTCGAGCTCGTTAAAATAAAAAGAGGTACTCTTCTATCCGGATGGGGGAACAAATTGAAGGAAGCAAGCCAAATAGTTTTTGAGAACATTACCATTAATTCTTACAATCGCCCTTGGACACGACATTTTATCTTTGCACACATTTTTATCTGCCGAACCTCTGCACTGAACCAATCCTTTGAGTTTCCTTACTCCTTTGGGTCACCCAAAGAGAGTCACAGTATCCACTGCATTATCAAGTTTTGGTCCTTGTTGAGTTTCTGTTGTCATGCCTTAGTGTTCAAGGGAAGTATCTGCCTCAAGAGTCAACCATCACAAATTATCGTTCCAATACCTGTGTTAGTCCATGTTCTTTTGATCCACCAATTACATCTCTGTGTTAGTTTCATGTCGTTGATGGGGGATACACCAAGGCCCTCCCTCTATGAGTCTATTCCTATCGACTTCAACACATTATCTAGGAGCTAGACGTAGAAACCAATTAGTACCTTGGGACCTGCATGCCTCAATGGCAGGCCTCCTCACCTCCGACAATGGGTTTACATCATTGACCTCTGATCGGATGATTCCACGGATGTTCAACTTCAGCTCATCCATTCACATTTGTTGGAATGTACTATAGTACCTTGGGAGTCATTGACATCAATGATGATTTCCCTCGTGCTTGTTAACGGTTTACCTCATCGACCGGTAATCAAGTGGTTTCTGCCATGTTTGACATGAGTACATCTATTCACATGGTTAGATTTGTACTACATCGGTATCGGTAAGAAGACCCTGGGTTGAGACATCACTCTTATTTGTACTTTGTCCAGGTTGTGACGGAGTTTCTTTTGAACGTTGACACATATATTGTCACATAGATCCACTTTGTATTGGTCGTGGCTATGTCTTGTCGTCTCGTAGATCCACTATGTATTCTTCATGGATACGATCATTTCAGGTCATAGGAGCATAGATCCACATTATATCTTCAGTGGCTATACCTTTTTTCAATATAATTATGGATCCTCAGTGTATTTTATGGCCGCCATACCTTGAAAGTCTTTATCACTCAAGCATAGGTATGCCTGCCTTGGGTTTGAAACATGTCATAATATTTGTTTGATGGTTGTGTGCAGCTTCTATTAGGTTCTCTAAGTCCTTACCCTTGCTTGAAAAATTCTACAAAGTACTTCAGTCATTAGTTTCTATCTTCTAACTTCTCACTTTGGGGGGCAATCTGTTACACATCAAAATTACTCACTTCATTAGTGTCACAAATGTCGTCATTAAAAGTGTTGTAAGTGTCGCATCTTGTCCGCAAGTGTCGCATCTTGACCACAAGTGTCGCAAGTGTCGCAAACATGACACTTCCATCTTTCCTATGTCGTGCCTCTAATGACATCATAGGGACACTTAAGACACCCTCAAAGACTGGTTTTAGGAAGAGAAATCATATGATGAAGAGTACAAAGAATTTTCCATGAAGAAAACCACTCAAAAATGATTTTTGGAAGGGAACACTCCCCTACCCACTGTCGAGGAGCGTCGACGCTCCCTAGCCTTCTTTGGGGGAGCGTTGAAACGCTCTGTGCACCCTTTTGGGGGAGCACTGCCCTTTCTGAGCGAATTTTGGTTTGTTGAGATAAATCAGGGAAGAATCCCCTCAATCTCTGAAGTTGGTTGGATTCGAATATGAGGTCAAGGCATAATCTTAGGGAAGATCCACAACTGAAGGAGAGGAATCCTCAACTTATACCAAAGATCTCTCAAGTGGTTGGGCCTCTCCAAGCTTATATAAAGAGGCCTTCTTATGGTGAACGGTACAAGATAGAGATTAGAGATACCAAACTTATGATCTCATGAGTGGTATTAGGATAGAGTTTGAGAGAAGAACCTAACTTATGATCTCATAAGGAAGGGATGGAGAAATTGTGAAGCATGAAACTTATGATATCATAAGGGAGATATCATTGAAGCATCAACATTTTGTGTGGATTATTTGAGTAAGGGTCTGGACAAAGGGAGCTTGGTGAAGCTGTTGCACTACATCCATAGCTGTAAGCACCACTTTGTTTTCATTAATATAAATCTATGCTTGGCCTGTTTCCTTTAAAGTTTGCGTACATTTCATGAACTTGTCTCTAGTAGATAGATCTGTTTTTGAGCTAATCTCAGTAGAATAGGAAGTTTGTTGTATCTTTGTTTGTTCTAGAAGACTTATTGAGGAGCTTAGGATCAAAGCTCAACTTGGAGTGTCCGAGGACACACGCCATTAAAAAGGTACACTTTTCTTCTTCCTCTTCATACATTAGCTTGATTAGATCTAAAAGGAATGTCAATGTCCACAATAACATTTTTTGTCTTGGTCATAGGGGTCTAGTATCCAAGAGAGGATCCACTTGTCTGCAAGGGGATTTCTCTGTAACAATTTTCTCCTTAAATTTTGATTTGACAATTTTTTTAATAGTATCTTTATTCTGCAAAATGATGTCTTCCATGATTCCCCAATAGTTTATCCAAGACTGGGCATCTTTATGCCATCCTCGCTTGAGTCGTTGGTGGTGATGACTCAATTTTGAAGCAATTTTAGGAAGCTTCTTGTCTTCGATGTTGTTTAACTTGTTCTTATAGATTAGGTATCTAGTCATAGTCATGCTCTCAATGGGGGAGAGGCTTGTTTTTAAGAGGAGGATGGGATAGGGTGTATTTCCTTTAATTTTGGTATTATCAGTTATACAATTATTTTGTATTTGCTCTATCTTTCTCCATGATTCACGAGAGATACTACAGCCCCAGACTTCACATCCATAAAGAATAGAAGGTGTAACAAGAGTCTCAAAGAGGAGTTTCTTCTTATCCCAACTCCTAGATCAGTTGATTTACAATTGTTTTCAAGCCCATAATAAGCTTTACATCCCCTAATAATCCTTTTCTCAATACTATATTTCAATTGAGCTTGTGATGAATATCAATTCCAAGATATTTGTATGAAGTCACTTCCTCCAAGTTGTTGTTTTCATATACGAAGGTATCATAAGTGATCTTATTGGATTTAATAATCATGACCTTAGTCTTATCAGTATTAACAGTCATACCCATATTGGAGAAAAAATCCTTGAGTATTCTTAGTTGGTTTTCAAGATCATGGGGACTCCTTGCCATAAGAACGATATCATCGGCATAAAGAAGAAGATTGATGACTATACCAATGAGATTAGGGCCGACACAACCTTCTTTTTCCAAGCAATCTTCTAATTTGTCAATGTATATACCAAAAAGGGTAGGGGACAAGGGACAACCTTGTTTGACTCCAATATTGCAGTTAATCTCTTTTTGACAACCTCTAACATAATCCAAAGTTTATATATATCAATTTCAATATTAATTATATTAATATTTTAATTAGCAAACTATTAACAAAAAAAAATTAAAAATAATATTTAAAAAATTCCATAATAAAATTTATAATTTTATGATAAAAAATTATTAAAATTAAAATTTCATTTTATATATATATATATATATATATATATATATATATTCTAATTATTCTAATGAAATTATATATAGTTACCGTAATGAGTTGTCCGTTCAAGATGTGATCATTATGGTATTTTGTAATATGTAAATGAGCCAAAATTTAAAAAAACAAAAAAATTAATAAATCAAAACTTTGAAATTTGTTTATGTCAAATGCTTCATTTTGAGGGAGGATGGTTCTTTTTGAGTTTATGTGATTATTATGCCGAAAGGCGTATATTTATTGATAATGGGCACAATTAATGATCTTTTAATCTTAAATTCTAATATGAAGGTTAAGCATTGAAGATGCTGGCATATTCTTAGTCATCCTCCAAAATCAATGCTTCAGATTTATTGTTCATAACTTCCTTGCATTTATGAAGGCATCCGTTAACATGTTTACTTTTTTACATTTACCGAATCACATTATAAATTTACTGTAAAAATACATAATTGTCACGTTCAAATGATTAAGGAGGATTAAAATATATGCAGGCCATGTTTATATCATTAAAAAACACTCTGCACATGTTTCATTTTGGTGTCACTCATTCATTTTTTATATTTGAAAGGTCGTTTGATGCCACAACCTGCACGAACGTTTAATATTCACATGTCATTATCCAGAACGCACTCAAATCATACCATACCTTCAGTGCGCATGGGGTAATTTCTGTCATATTGTTTATGTGTGCTCTGTGTTGGAGTCGGCTCAGTCACGGCTCTTGTTTTGAATGGAATCCTTTCAACATTCTCCACCCGCAAGTCGGTTGTGCTAGTTATATTTGCATTTGATATTATATTGATGACTCATATGGTGAGGGTCTCCAAAGACATCTAGAGATATTTTTATTATGTTTTGAAGTTTAAAAAATGGATTTTAATATCTTTAAGTAGGATATAAATTAAGTGGTTCTTATAACGATAAGAAAGTTGAGATGTTCACGTCATATATAGGGTAATGTTTTTGGAGCACGTTACAATTTTTTTTTTATAAATAAAGTAGAGACTAAGGGTTTTGTGGTTCTCAATATTATTGGGAAATAGTGGTGTTAGATTTGAAAATATTTAGAGAGTAGGGAGAAGTTTAAGAATTTATTTCTATTTTTAAGTGTAAAAAATTTAAATTTTTTTATTAATTTTTAATTTTTAAATGTTTGCTGATAGTTTTTAAAGTATTTAGAATTTTAAGGATTTTATGTAACTTTTTTTTATAATTTTTAAATTTTAAATGTTAATTGTAAATGTTTGTTGATATTTTTTAAAGTATTTAAAATTTTAAGGATTTTATGTAACTTTTAAAAACAATTGGTAATAAAATAATTTTATCTTGTTAAAATTGAATAAAAATTTTTGGAAAAAGAAAATTGAGTGAGAAATCGTTTTTGGAAAAAAATGGTAATCAAATAATTAACCTCTAAAAATTTCCTTAATTACTATAAAGACCCATTTTTTTTCATTTATTAGTTACACTTATTATCTTTTATGCATTTTTATGCATATGAGATATCCAGACCATACCTTCAGTCAATAGTCTATAGTGGGATAAAGAAGGTACTTGTCACAATGTTGTCAACGCACATTCACTTTTTCTATTTATTAGTTACACCTATTCTCTTTTATGCATCTGAGATGTGGAGACCATGCCTTCAAGAAATAGACTATAGTCAGATAAGAGGGTACTGAGTCTCAATGTTGTCAAAGCACATTCATGCCAAGAGACTATTTTCTTCAACCATCATACTTGCAAAGTTTGTAAAGTCCCCACTCATTGTGTCAATGATATTCCAGGTGGCGATGATGATAAATGTAATACCCCAAGGACGTGCCCCAGTTATATTATGAATTGTAATCATGTTTTGTAGGCTGGTGAGCCGAGTATTGATAAGTTGGTGAGCTTATGTGTTTATTAGGCCAGAGAGCCTAAGTGTTATAGGTTAGGAGCCTGTTTTTGTATATGTAATTATGCATAATATTAATAAAGATTAAACATCGCTACGTGCAAACCGACCACGAAGAAAGAGTGATGGAGGACTAAGCTTCCACAAGGTGGGTAAGGGAAAGGGGGCTGAAAGGTTGGAAAGAGGGGCTAAGCTTAGAGGCTTAAGTCATTGGGAATAATAATTTATTATTATTCCAAAGTGGTGTGAATGGTATACTTTTATCCTAAGTTCCTGGAAAATGGAACACATACTTGATGGAGTGCATGCAGCTTCATGGGCGATATGTGTTGGCCCAGGAACATGCAATTTAACCCAATAATTGAGCCGTGATGGGTGTTCGTTCTCCATTCGGGCATCCATTGTCTGTCTTGCTGTGTGTTTGCATTTGATTTCTGCATACCCTCACACAACTCTGGAACCAGAAAACCATAATGTTTTCCTGAGAAGCCGACGTATCTGTCGTCTGAACCGTTTGAATCTGTGTTCGACCTTTGTGTTGATTCCTTGTCACGCACCCTGAAACTAGTGGCAAACCCGTGGATTGAGCTGTGTCTCTTGTGTATCTTGTGAGCCCAGCCTTTTCGCCCTTGCAGACTCGAGTCCGTAACTGAACTGTCTTTGGGTTGTTGCCTTCTGTTTTTCCTGAGTGGAATTGTATTGATGTTATCCTCACCTTGCGGGAATTGGGCTGAAACTGGTTGAAGAAGCGGGTTGTCAGGCCTGTGGTTGAAGAGGTAGGTTGTCAGGCCTGTGAGCAGCTCTCTCCATGTGAGAGAGTTTGTTGGGAAGTGGTTTTCTCCCAGAGAGAGTCCAGTACCATCTATGGAGCTCTGAGAATTCCTGATCCAACTTGTTGTTGAGACCTAGCGAGGGAGGTGAAGCATCGATGGGCTGTGCTTGTGAAGGTGTATACTCCCGGATGGAACAAACATGTGCGGAATGAGATTCCGTGAGTAGTGGGTGTAAGAAGGCTTATGGAGAGAATCCTTCAGGTTGCTCTATGCAGTTTTCCTGTAATCTTAGCCTAGTCTAGGATTCCCTTGCTCGGGGTGGAGCTTAGTCCCAGCTCGGGGGTGGCCCACTGCTAAGCGTGATGAGAAGCGTGGTCTAAGGCTGGGAGGTTCGTGGAAGTTTTGGACATAGTTGGTGGAGTTACTACAGTTTCAAAGATAAGTATAATTATGTGTTTAATTTCAATTAAAATGCATGTTTGTGATGCTTGTAATATTATCATGTATTCCGTTGCAAGTGGAATTATTGTTAATTCTAATTAATTCTGTATGTTAGCGGTAATAATGTGTTTACTCCGTGTTAAGTCATTTAACTTCATTTAAATGCATACTTTAGAAGTGTTATTCCGCGTAGTAGCGTTGCCTGACAGTGGGGTTGATGGTTGGGGACATTACAATATGGTATTAGAGCCCATGGATTCAACACTGAGCCTGGATGGGTCAGATAAGTGGTCTTTGGACCCAAGGTTTCGAGTGGAAATGGTGTTCGGAGGAACCAATTACGAACCTTAGAATGTTTCTGAGTGCCAAGGGGTTACTTGGTCGTGTTACGAAGCTCAGGAGGAGTAGTGGTAGAATAAAACCGCACCCGGCGTGGTATTTGACCACAAAGAGAGAGCGCTCAACACTTGGGGTGTTGGAGCCGTAGGATCTGTTTGGTAAAAAGGAAAGTCCTTTACGACTGTCAGATCCAGAAAAGGTGCAGGAGGGTTATCCTGGAAGCCTTTCGGAGTTCAACAGTCGAGAGAAGTGGAATGCGCTGAGGCATAAACTTCTGAAGGATATCTACACCGTAGATCATAGGAAAAGAGCATGACCGTTAGATCCATGTCTAGGAAGGCAAAGGAAAATCACTTCGGAGGATTTCTAGTGTGGAGTGTGACAAACTGCCGAAGTCCCAAAGTAGATTGCAATCATCTGTTGCGAAGGACATGCGTCAAGAGATCGTGTAATTCGGGTGGAAGTACTTAGAGAGGAGGCAAGTGTTGTGAGTTTGAAACTCTCAAAGCCCGAAGTGCCGAAGTCGCTCATAGTCATTGATCGTGAAGGAGGACACATGTCGGTAGATCGTGAACTCCGGGAAAAAGCGAGCTTAGAGGAGTTGAAACTCCCGAAGCCTGAAGAACCGAAGTGATGAGTCATGATGATGTCACCTGGAGGTGACGTGGACACATGGGATGTGTGCCATGTTTCAGTGGGTTTAGAACCTGCAGAAGATTGAGATGGCATTTGGAACGTGACGAGTGTCACCCATTTGAATGGGACACGTATCAGTTGCTATTATTCCACCATGTAGCATCCTGTGTGATCAAGGTTAGTGGGGACCGAGGTTACGTAACGTAGTTAAAGGTCGAAGGACCCACAGTGTCATTGATCACGATACATCAAGATCAACGGCAAGGGGACATTGTAGGGAGCCAAGTTGCACGAAAGATAATTATCCAAGGCGGTCCTACAATCCAAACCGCGGTTTCACCAAGTGTTTACGTGTCAGCGTCAGAAGAATTGTGGGATGAAAGGAGGGTTACTCAAAACCACCATTGCATGCCCCCGAAATTGGGAAAACGTTAAGTGATGTAACTTAATAATGTCACCTAAGGTGACATGGGAGTGTTCGGAGATTAATGGTTCAGGGTGTGTGGATGTGAAATATTCCGAAGTCCTGAAGTCCCGAAACTTAGATGCTTGAAGTTCCACAACAAAGTGTCAGCCGTAGGATGCTGGGTAGATGTGGATCGTTGATCCACCCTATTGCGTGAGTTTGGTAACTCGGAACTCCGAGTGACTGTTGTGTTATGCTTGGAAATATTCTGAAGCCGAAGGCCGAAGGCTCGAGTGCGTGCTTATTGATCTAGTGCTTGGTCACGACCCATGGTCACGTGGGTTGGGGAACTGAGAGAAAGGGACTAGTGCCGAAAACTGAGCAGAGCAGAGCTCTGAAAGAAGAAATCTATGGGGATTCTTGATTGAACGAGAATCACAGAGAATGAAAACTGAATGTTTTCTTGAATCAAATTTGTTTATGAATGTTGTGGGATTTGTTAAGGAATGATGACCTGGAAAATTCCGATTGTCTGCACATTGTGTTGCAGAAGTTTAACGAGTGCCAGAACCGAATAGAGTTGCCACTGAGTGCAAAGAAATGGAGGAGACACAAAATGATTCCAGTTCAGAGAACGAAGCTAAAGGGATGGATGTTCATTTGGGAGTTGAAGGTTCGAACTCCAATGGGCATGGAGAAGAGATAGATAAGGAAGGGCATATGATGAAAATCACTAAATGATTTCAAAAAGATGCCCAAACTCACCGAGCAGATAACAGAAAGCTCATGAAAGCTAAGGAACAACAGGGAGAATTCAACTTAAAGTTGATGAAGAGTCTGGAGAGAATAGAAAAGAAGTTGGACAAGGAGAGAGACTTGAGCAAAATAGGGAGTCACCAAATTTCTGAGGGAACAAGATCAAGGAGTGTTGGTAGACACCATCATCACTCCCAAGGTCGCTCCAAGAGGAGGGCACATAGTAGTTCAAGCCCATCTACTAGAAAGCACATGAGATATGGAGTGGATGAACTGAAGGGCGAAATGAACAAGATTAAGCCTCCTATGTTTGATGGAGAACATAAGAAGGAGGAAGATGTCAAGACATGGTTGCTTGGCATGAGGAAATATTTCCAACTGCAGAATTATTCCTCTCATGCAGAAGGAAGAATTGCGATGTATCAACTTAAAGGAAAAGCATCCTTGTCGTGGGATAAACTTGTGCACGTGCAACACATTAGAGAGAAAGATATCACTTGGAAAGAATTCAAGAGATATTTCGAGAAGAAATACTTGACTAGAAAATATTATGACAAAAAGATGAAACATTTCTTTGAACTCAAGCTGGGCAGCATGACCATTGAAGAATATGAATGAAAGTTTTTGGAGTTACTGAAGTATGTTCTGTTCATCAAAGATGAGACTGTCAAGATTCAAATGTATTTGAGTGGACTTCCACCTTCCATTGGGGAAAATATTCCGTATGATGACCCAAAAACTATGGAAGAAACGATAAGAAGAGAGAAATGCTTATATGAGAAACAAAGAGAGAAGCCTACTTTCTGGAAGGCTTGGGAATACAAGAAGAAATTCAAGATGGATCAGAGGAAGAAGGGAACTAAGCCACCCTTTTTCAGGAACAATCCTCAAGGACAACCATCTTATAGAGATCCCAGGAAGGCTGAAGTGGGTGGGAAGATGTCAAGACAACCACCTATGGAATGTTGGGGCTGTCAGAGAAACCATAAGTACATAGATTGTCCCCACAAAAATGGCAAAGTGAGAGTTGTCCATAATGCTTAGCAAGTTGAAATAGTGGAGGACATGGGGCAGTAGAAAGCCAAGGATCTACGTAGCCCTGGACAACAAGCAAGTTGAATATCAGTCGCACATGATTGAAGTGGAAGGTATGATCAATAACCATCCATTCAGTATTTTAATTGATTCAGGGGCTAGCCATAGTTAGGTAGATCCTAGAGTGGTGGAAAGTTTGCAATTATTAAGAAACAAACATGAAAAGTCTTGGTTAGTGCAACTGGCTACAGGAACCAAGAGAAAAGTCACTGAGTTAGTTAAGTCATGTCCAATGAACATGAATGGACTGAGCACAAAGGCTGAATTGAATGTTCTGCCTTTAGGTTCTTATGACTGTCTAATTGGGATAGACTGGTTGGAACAACACCATGCCATCTTGGACTGTCGTAACAAGGCATTCACTTTCCTGGATGAGGAAGAAAATCGAAAAACAATCCAAGGAATTCCCAGAGTTGTTGCTATCAGAGAAATCTCAGCAATGCAGCTGAAGAAGTGCTACAGGAAACGATGTCAATTATTTGTAGCCCATGTAGAGGAAGCATCTAAGGATGAGGTCTCAAATATTGAAGACCGTGCGGCACTAAAATATTTTGAAGATGTATTCCAGGAGGTACCCAGATTACCCCCGAAGAGAGATATTGATTTTTCTATAAACTTGATGCCTGGAGCAGCTCCAGTATCAAAAGCTCCTTACAAAATGAGTACACCAGAGCTGAAAGAACTGCAATTGTAGCTTGAAGAGCTTCTGAAGAAGGGGTATATATGCCCAAGTGTGTCGCCTTGGGGTGCCTCGGTCTTGTTCATGAAGAAGAAGGATGGGACATTGAAATTGTGTATCGATTTCAAACAATTGAACAAAGTAACTGTAAAGAACAAATATTTTATGTCGAGGATTGATGACCTCTTCGATCAGTTGAAGGATGCGAAGATATTTTCGAAGATAGATCTCAAGTCAGGATATCACCAGGTAAGGATAAAGGATGAAGAAATCAACAAGACTGCCTTCAGAACAAGGTATGATCACTATGAATTCAAAGTGGTGTCGTTTGGGTTGTCAAATGCACTCGTTGTTTTTATGTGCCTAATGAATGGTGTATTTAGGGACTATCTGGACAAATTTGTCATAGTCTTTTTGGATGACATCCTGGTGTATTCCAAGTCTGAGGAAGAGCATGAACAACATCTGAGGATGGTGTTGCAAGTGCTAAGAGAGCACCAACTGTATGCCAAGTTGAGCAAATGCTCGTTTTATAAAAAACAAATCCATTACTTGGGGCATATTATTTTGAAGGATGGGATAGTTGTAGATCTTGAGAATATTGAGGCCATCAGAGAATGGTCAGTGCCAAAGAACATGATGGAAGTCAGATCCTTTATGGGTCTAGTTGGTTATTACAAAATGTTTATCACAGGGTTCTCGAGGATAGCTCACCCTATCACTTCCTTGCAAAGGAAGGAGAAGAAATTTCAGTGGACAAAAGAATGTGAGAAAAGCTTCTAGCAGTTGAAGCAACTGTTAACCAGTGCTCCAATCCTGAAGATTGCAGATCCAAATGTGGATTTCATGGTTTGTACTGATGCATGCAAAGAAGGACTAGGAGGAGTCCCTAATCAGAATGGATTCATAATTTGTTATGAATCCATAAAGTTGAAAGAGCACGAAAGGAACTATACAATTCATGATTTAGAGTTAATAGCCGTTGTTCATGATCTAAAGAAATGGAGGCATTACCTCATGGGAAGGAGGTTCGAACTGAGAACATACCACAACGGTCTGAAATATTTGTTTGATCAACCAACCTTGAATGCTAGGCAGAGTATGTGGTTGGAGTTTCTCTATGAGTATGATTTTGATATTAAGCATATCAAAGGGAAGAAGAATAAAGTGGTTGATACACTCAGCAGGAGAGTACACGAATTACATGCTACAACCATTAGCATGTACCAAACTGATATTAAAAGAAAAATTTTGGAAGCTGCAAATGCAGATTTGCAGTACAGGGATTTGGTAACAAAACTACAACAAGGTGAGATGCCACAGAAAGTGGAAAATGGTAAATTGGAAATTGACGGAACACTTCTGTACAAGACCAAAATTTATGTACCTAATGTGTAGGACTTGAAACTTATGATTTTGAATGAAATGCATAATGTGTCTTATGCAGGGCACCCTGGATATTAGAAAATTGTGGCAGTAGTCAAGAGCCATTACTTTTGGCCAGGTATGAAGAAAGAGATTGTTGAATACATTGCTAGATGTATGGAGTTCCAGAAGGTTAAAGATGAGCACAGGCACCCAACAGGCTTGCTGCAACCTTTACCCATTCCCGAGTGGAAGTGGGAAGTGGTGACAATCGATTTCATCACAGGATTTCCTAGAACATGCAAGCAACATGATTCAATCATGGTGGTGGTGGACAAGCTTACGAAAGCTGCACATTTTATTCCACTAAAGGCTACTCACAAGGTAGCTAACATTGTTGATATTTTTATGAGGGAAATAGGATGATTGCATAGTATTCCCAAGACAATTGTGTCTGACAGGGACCCAAAATTTACCTCCAAGTTCTAGAAGGGTTTGTTCAAAGGATTCAGAATGAATCTAAACTTCAGCACAATCTATCATCCCGAGTCTGATAGGCAGACTGAGAGGGTGAACAGAGTAATAAAAGACATGCTAATGATGTATGTGATGGACAAATCATCGAAATGGAAAGACTACCTACATTTGGTAGAATTTGCCTACAACAATGGGTATCAAGCATCGTTGAAGATGATCCCATTTGAAGCACTTTATGGCAGAAAGTGAAATACTCCAGTAAGTTGGGATAATCCAACTGATAGGGCAGTAGTTGGGCCATAGTTGCTCAAGGAAATGGAAGAGCAAATGCTAAAAATTAAGTAGAATTTAAAGGCTGCCCAAGACAGGTAGAAAATTTGTGCTGATAAAATAGAGCCCACAGAGAGTTTAAAGTGGGCGATCATGTTTTCCTGAAAGTGAAAGCCAATAGAAGTTCCTTGAAGCTGAGAGACTGTGCCAAGTTGGCAGCCAAATTTTGTGGGCCATTTAAAATCCGAGAAAGGATTGGGCCAGTTGCATATATGCTTGCATTACCTGCATCCATGACTGTACATAATGTGTTTCATGTTTCATTGCTTAAGAAATATATACCTGATGCTAATCATGTAATCGATTGGAATGTGATTCAGGTGGAGCAAGAAGGTGTCCTGCAAGTGCATCTTGTGCACATATTGGACCGGGAAAACAAACAACTCTGGAATCGAGCCATAGGGCTTGTAAAGGTCCATTGGACCTGGTACGGTCTTGAGGACGCGACATGGGAGCATGAAGATGCTATACAGACAGAATACCCGCATCTTTTTGAAGATTTTGAAAATCTTGTTGATGTTGTGTAAAGAGTTGCATTGAGAACAATGTAAAAATAAAAGGAAGGAATTGTAATACCTCAAGAACGTGCCCCAATTATATTATAAATTGTAATCATGTTTATGAATATATAAATGAGCCAAAATAAAAAAATAAAAAAAATTAATAAATCAAAACTTTGAAATTTGCTTCTTTTGAGTTTATGCGATTATTGTATTTGGATTTGATATTATATTGATGACTCATAGAGATATTTTTATTATATTTTGGAGTTTAAAAAGTGAATTTTAATATCTTCAAGTAGGATATAGATTAAGTGGTTCTTATAACGATAAGAAAGTTGAGATGTTCACGTCATATATATTTGGGGTAATATGTTTGGACCACGTTACAAATTTTTTTTTAGAAATAACGTAGAGATTAAGCAAGCGTTTTGTGGCTCTCATTATTATTGGGAAATAGTGGTGTTAGATTTGAAAATATTTAGAATATGGAAAAGTTTTAGAATTTATTTTTATTTTAAAGTGTAAAAATTTTAGTAAATTTTAATAATTTTTAAATTTTAAATATTAATGGTAAATGTTTGGTGTTATTTTTGTAAAGTATTTAGAATTTTAAGGATTTTATATAACTTTAAAAAAAAATTGGTAATAAAATAATTTTATCTTGTTAAAATTGGATAAATCTTTTTGGAAAAAGAAAATTGAGGAATTTGTTTTGAAAAAAACTGGTAATCAAACAATTGTTTTTAAAAAATAATTAGAAAACTAGCCAAATGACAAAATTTAACCCCTAAAGAGAATACTTGTCACAATGTTGTGAAAGCACATTCACTTCATGTATTCTCTTTTATACATATGAGATGTCCAAAGCATACCTTCATGAAATATACTACTATAGTTGGATAAAGAGGGTACTTGTCTCAATGTTGTCAAAGCACATTCATACCCACATAATATTTTCTTCAACCATCATTCTTGCAAAGTTTATAAACTCCTCACTCATTGTGTCAATGATATTCGAGGTGGTGATGATGATAAACATAGTTAAAAGGATGACCAACTCCTAGTGTAAGTGCCTTAGGTAACATAATGTACTCATCTCCTCTATGCAATAAGAAGAACATAGGGTGGATGCCTCTGGGACTCCTCTTAGTGTGTTGGAGCCTCTTTGTTTCCTTGTCTAATTGACCTAAGAACATAGGGTGGACGCCTCTGGGACTCCTCTTGGTGTGTTGGAGCCTCTTTGTTTCCTTGTCTAATTGACCTTGATGTCGAGAGGCCATCACCATACACTTGTTTAGTGGATGGTCCACAACTATCCAAGAGATAAGTAAACACTGACATTTAAGTCAAAATTAATAAATCTTATCTTTGATGAGTGTGGTTAAAGCTGAGAGCACTACTTTCATCAAAGCTTCATTACTATTCTAACATATATCTTCACTTCACAAATGGCTTCACTAAATCAAGTGGATCTAGTCTAAGAATGCTTCTAACATAATTTAAAGTTTATATCCATAGATTTCCATATTAATTATATTAATATTTTAATTAACAAACTATTAATCCTCTGCATACACATTCACTATCAACTATCACAATCACATTATTAAAAATGAAAAATATATGGATTTAAAAGAATGATGCTGATAAACCACTTTAAATAATGTGATTGTAAAATATAATCATTTTAAATAATGTGATTGTAAAATATAATCATTTAAACGTGATACTAAATCCCCATCATGAAATTAAACAATGATTTTATTAACTAGGCTGACATGACTCCATCCAAGCTTCATACCTTGTGAGGACCAAATACGCTGAATCCTTTTCTTTTCTTCCCTGAAATGTTGAAATGTTTTGCCAGCACCAACTACTGTCCACAAATAAGTTGTCCTCAGTGAGCTGTGCTTGTCATCCTGGGCATTTCCTTGCATCACCGGCGACGATCCTCACGCCACGCGTTCTATATAAGGTAGGGTTGGGCCGCCGCCATGGCCGCACACCTCCATCCAAGCCCCGGATGACGCCATGACCGAGCTGATTGCCTCGACTGCCAATTAAATGCCGCCATTTATCTGCTTGCTCCCCTCCCTGTCCCGTTGAATGCCACCGCAAACAAGAAACAATTGTTTGAGGGAGACAGAAAATAGGTTATTCCCGAATTTTCCTTCGTCCTGGGACCGGGGACGACTCTGTCTCAGTCGTGCTTCCGCGAAAGTCTAAAGTAGATTTTACCATTGCTTACAGTCGAAGGAAAGGCCTTCAACATTCTGTCGCTGCTGCAAATGTTTGTATCTGACATCATGAGAGTGAGTGGCAACAACATGCTTTATATAATTACAATTTGTCGGCTCAGCGTTGTGATCTATACATAGATTTGAAGTGAAGAGATTGGGCTGGAATAATTACGATATGGATTCATGGTATCCGGACTCTGTGAACTGTTCGCCCGGGTCCAGAGAAACCGATTCAGATCAGATATGGAGACCGGCAATTCTGACCTGGGCTGGGGGATAAGTAGCATATTTGCATCCAGTTCGGAAGAATGTGCGCTGGGAGAACCTGTGGATAATGACTGTATGTATCTACATGGCAAGCTCCTGAAAAGGTTTGTATGTTTCGTGAACATGAAACCTAATTGGTGATGCTTGATTTACACCCTGAAGGTAAGATGCTCCTTATGTGAATTTGAAATATTTTCGTTTGATTTTGCTTGAAATTTGGTGATGAATGGTTGTATCTGCAGATTTTAGTGGCTAAATTTGTATAATCCAAGTGCCTCAAGGTTTTTTAGCAGGCTGAATCCATTTATGCATTCAGAAATGTAATTTAAACAACAAAAAATAGAGATTTTGTCCAGATTTACATTGCTCGGCCAAAAACCTAAAAGGTAGAAGGTTTGGCCAACACCATAATAATCTATTTTTAAGGTCACAGCACATCAACTTGGTGTATGAGACCCCCTTGTTTGTGAGACAACAGTCTAAGGAAGTATACATACCCTACCCCTTTGGATTTGACCTCTTAGGAGGAAATACAAAAAACTGGTCAATGAATCTCTCAAAAGAATTGTGTTTGAAAAATACTATAGGTATAAGGTTCTTTGATAAGTGAATCCATGAATAGGCGTCCCAGTTTTTAATGAAATATGGTATAAAAATTCTACATTTTAGATATTTTATTTTTTAAATTGAAGTTCTCAAAAGTCATATATTTTTATTGAATTCGTTGTGTAGTAAAAAACAATTTGTAAATAACTATGTTATTAGTTTTTCAAAAAAATATTAATATTATTTAATATGTTAAATTTGCATTTAATCAAATATGTTTGTCCTTAGAAGCTTTTGAAAAGGTTGACAAGTGTGAAAATTTTTGAAAAGAGTATGATAAAAATAAAAATAAAAATAAAAATGGAGATAACAACATGAAAAAATGTATTTCAACATGTTGCCCAATCTTTGGTGCACCTCACTAGAAAGTCTTTAGGGCATCCAATGAGAGCAATATTAATAATTTTTAACCACTTTAACCCAATGCATATTATATTCATAATTTGTAATTTACATAATGATAGAATATAACTAATTGTTACATGACCCTATTCCCTCTAAGGTTTCAAGAAAAACTAGAAGTTATAATGGTTTCAAGAGGATGTAAACTTTTTAGAAATTTGAAACACAAGAGAAGAATTCTGGGATAGAGAATGTGATTTACATTTAATAAAGATTTTTTTTTAAGAAAAAATTAGGGATTACACACCCTTTAATCTTACATGGATTGATAAAACATATAACAAATTTGTTGGATTTTTGAGATTCTAAATATGTAAAGGGGTTTTTGAAATTCTAAATATGTAAAGGCATGTGAGAATGTATTAGAAATTGTATTGAAAGCACTTTAGTCATTTGGAAAATAAAAAAAACATGATATATGAGAAGCTTGTAGAGTAATTACAACTGTTATTGTTACATCAAAAACTTGAAGAAGTTGAATGGTGACAATGATGTCAAAAATGTGCGTGTTTCAAGAAAATAATTAAAAAGACATACTAAATTCAGGGTCCATATAAGTGAAAATGATTAAGTTGTTTGTTGGGTAGTATTTGCAGGTATCCTACCAAGATAGATTCCAGAAGGAATTAGACAGAGGATGATAGAGTTTTGGGAAACCCATTCTCATTCTATACTAGATCATAACCATTTTCTATGGTAACACTTATCTAGAGGCATGTATGATGAGAATTATAAGCACATTATGAAGATTATGCAAGTTAAAATATTTGAGGAATTTTAAGAAAGTAAGTCTAATGTAAAGATCACCACTATCATGTTTGATAAATTGAAACTATTGTATATTAGTCCTAACATAGTCCGTGACACTTGTTCTTATTAGTACCATGTTGAATTCCAATTCTGTTATGACATATTTGTAGATTTTTTGAAAAGGCACTAGCAAGGTGACACTCCGCCCCCCAAAATGTGTTGGGTATGTGTTATATTCTTTGCACGAGTAGTAGTGTCTGAGCGTCTGCGTCGGGCACGCAGGGGGGTTAGAGGGGGTGCAGCGCCCCCGAGTTTTTTTTTTTCGAGACGACATATTTCCTAGACCACATGATATTTAGGTGGTTCTTTCGGCACATGGTTTTTGCCGATGGTTTTCTATTTCCGGTTAAGGAATTAGGGTTTTAGACTAATCCAGGTCATTGGGTTAGGGCTTTGGATGCCACTGGCTCCTATATGTATATTGTGTTGTAAACAATGTAACACAATGTATGAATATAATATATGTTGGTTTTCCCGGTTTGGGTTTCCAGGTGAAAAATATCTGTGTAATGTTTGTATTTTCCATTGTATCTTTTCTGTTCTTTTCTGAATATCAGTTTGCAGTACATATTATACAAGGTTAGAATTTACATTTGGTATCAGAGCTTTATTGGCTTCAGGGGGACGCCTTTGTCGTCAAGGGTTTGGCTCGGGACTGTGATAAGCCTTGTTACAATGGGAGATCTGCGGTATTGATTTTCAGGTGAAAAGAAATGGCAAGCAATTCGAAGATGGAGATCGAGAAGTTTAATGGGAAAATCTTTGAGTTGTGGAAGCTCAAGATGGAAGATATTTTGGTGGACAGAGATCAGTGGATCGCAGTAGATCCAGGTACTGCACCTACATGAACTTCTGCAGATGACTGGAAAAAGACGGATCGGAAGGCAAAGATCACAATTCGACTGTGTCTCTCTGATTCAGTATTACTAAATGTGTCAGAGGAAGCTACAACCAAGGATTTATGGGAAAAGTTGGGGAAGTTGTATCAGTCTAAGTCCCTAGTAAATAAACTATTCCTGAGAAAGAAGCTGTATAACTTGA
>ML824915.1:6801-17626 GCA_009831015.1 Picea engelmannii
GGTCAGACCTTGAAGTAAAAAAGAAAGAAAAGCAATAAAAGAAAAATGAAGGCAATAAAGGGCTTGGAAAAAATGCATCCATGACGGGTACAGCTCACCTCCTACAAAGGCACCCACAGACAACACCTGCCCTTGGTCTTACTGTGGTTGGACATCCCTAAAACCATATCACCTCATAAAACATGGCTTGAATGATCTTCTGAGGAAACTTTCCATCTCTTGTGGGTATTAGCCCAATAGGTTGTTCTGTTGGTCTTCTTCAGCTTTGTATAGTAGATTTGTGTAATGTCTTTGAGCTCTTAGATGATATGCTAGGGATTTCATGCATGTATTTGATAAATTTAATGATGAAATATGATTGACATTGCTATGATCCCTAAGACTAATGAGCCCATGGAGGGCATAGTCTTTGGTGTGCAGGACCATGCCCGGTGGACAGGTACCAGTGGACCGGTACACATGGGGATATGATTAGTTCGGACCTCCATGGGGCTGAAGAGCCCATCAGATGGTTGCTGGGATGGCAGAGGCAGGACAACGTTGTGATGAGCCCTTGCATGAAGAAGAAGAAGGACGTCCTCACCCAGGACGCTTTGGCAGAGCCCGGCCTAGGCAGATCACCCACTGCAGATGAGATGATAGATTTTTATGGATAGGACGCCACCCAGGGCAGGCTGGACGTTTTCTGGAGGATGTGGCAGTGTGTTGAGATCATTTGGCACGTGTGGCAGCTTGCAGGAGCCCTAGAAGGGCCAATGTTTTGCCTTTGGGATGCTGATCTTGCCCAAAAAGGGCCAACGTCCCCCTCAGAGGGGCCTGACGTCTCCCTTTCAACTCATAATTATGACATTTTAGCATTTAATGTGACAAATAATGTAACTATTGTTCGTCAGCCTTGTCGGTTGTTTTAATGACCTATTTTTGTAATTAAAGGTCATTTGAATGATATAAAGAGAGGACGTTGCCTCTCATTCTAAAAAAGAAAAACACAACTCACTCTCTTGTGAGAGGATCATTTTTAGTCTTTTGTCTTGGTATTGGCTCTTGGAGTTGAGGCGCTACTCTTGAGGAGAATCATTCTTAGCATATTCATGGTGTTTTCTATCATTTGGAAGGTTTACAACTAGGGTTTGATAAGCTCTTCATTGATTTGTAAGTGTATTTTTCATGCAAAACTTCTTGATTGAATAGTTGTAGGTTAAATATCTTACATTTATGGTTACATTGTTGTTATTTTGCTTAATCATTGAAACCCTAGGTAGCAAGCACACAAGTAGGTCCTTGCTTCATGTCCCCATGATAGAAGACTTGTTTAGCCATTGAAAAAGAAGAACATAGCCTAGCCGTTGCTACACTAGTTCCCCTTTTTCTAAGTTAGTTTTGAAACATAAATTGAAGAAGGAAGACGTCCTAGGTCTAATTGAGTTTACACCTAGGGTTTTGACCTTTAGGGTTTGAGAGGCCTTGTCTTTACAACACTTTTCAGCCCTAGATTTATGTTTTAAAGCTAGCCGTTTTTGCCAAGGATTTTTAAGGAAAGAGGGAGGAGCATGAGGCCTTGCTTAAGCAACACCAGAATGAGCCTCCTCCCCTTAGGGTTTTGACTTTGTGGCCCTGCCATTGCAGCACTAGAAAGCCTAACCCTCTTGTCCTTAAATTTAGATTCTCCCGAGACTTTAGCCTTGCTCCTTAACTCCATTATACCCTAACGCACTAGTCTAAACCTCAAACGTTGAGATTCTTGTGTCAAAACAACACCTTTAAACTTCTCAAATTTCAAACCCTACTAACCCTAACGTCTCACTAACCCTAATTTTGATGGTGACGTCATGCCTATTTTGAAACTTTGGCTGGTATAAAAGTTGCGGCTAGGTCATCTAATGATAGACATTGAAGTGTTGATTATTTTCATTGGTTAATTTGCAAAACGTCCACCTTTTTTCCTATCAAACTAACCCTAGGACTAGGCTGACGTCACCTCTAGTATAGTGATGCAACAACCTTATATGTGATCATATTAATGATATTTAATGCGTTGTGATAATCCAAGGATTGATTTTGTACATTGAATGCTATATCATTTTGTATTTATTGAAGAAGTAATATCACAAGCCATAGCCTTTATTGCAATCATTGACTTCGTCAATAATTACTGCTATATGTGCTCATATACAATAAAGATAGTCATTAATTTATGAAGTACTGACCACTGTTGCACGTTTTAGTTTTATTGTTGCTTTGTCTCGCAAATAGGTGCCTTTCTTGTGGTTTATCTTCCCTTTGACTATCTTCTTGGTGGTAATCTGTGAAGGGAAAACTTACTTTAACCTCTTGAGCCTTAATCCCTTGACCCTTTTCCTTTCAACACCCCAGATTACCTACGGACGTCTCCCTTGGGATTAGCCACCTTGAATAGAAAGAGCCCCCCATCGAGGTGACAGTGGGTGGGGAAGTTCCTGTTACGCCAGTTTGGCCTTTACTTTTAAGTTACCTGACCTAGACTACAAACTGAGCGATAACAGGTCCTTGTTTCATGTCCCCTAAAAGAGAAATATTCAGCCATTGAGGAAGGAAGAAAGAGCCTAGCCTTTGCTACACTCTTTTCACTTCTTCCCTTGTTCTAGCTGTGCTTTTTTAAAGGTTAAAAAGGAGGTGACGTCCCAGGCCTAGGTTATTTACACGTAGGGCCGTCCATCTTTTAGGGTTTGGTGATAGGGCCTTGCCATTGCAACACTCTCCCTCACCTCATTCTCTTGTTTTAACTTATCTTCTATGCTAGCCATTTTTCCAAGTTTGACCTAAGGAAGGAGGAAAGAGCACGAGGCCTTGCTTAAGCAACACCAAAGTGAGCCTCTTTCCCCTAGGGTTTTGATTCTAGGGCCTTGCCATTGCAGCACTCTAGAACCCTTCCCTCTTGTCCTTAGCCTTTAATCCCCTCAACCTTGCGTCCTCTCCTTAATTGACTCCATCTACCCCTAGGCACTGATCTTAAATCCACAACATTGAAGTGATAGTGCTCAAACAATCTCTAAAAAAAAATTCAAATTTGAAACCCTAACTAGGATGACGTCACACTTGGTTATTCCATCTTGACGCAACACCTTTTGATGATAAGCAATTAAATGATGGTTGAAAGCATTTATTGGGTAAAATATTGATTGGATACATTGTTGGCTACATCATCTCAATAGTTATTGATGAATTGATACTTTTCCATTGCTATATTGATAAAACGTTGATCTCATTAATATTTGTTGTTTTACATTGCTTACATATTGATCATCAGATAGTTGCATGAAGTACTAACCCACTGAATCATAGCCTACATATATATTGTTTTGCTATTGTCTTGTTCCGGGAAGGTGTTCTCATTTGGGTATACACTTCTTTATTGGTTGTTTAACCGGACTATCTGATCTTGGTGGTAACCTGTGAAGAGGGACTTTAACCTTGACCTTCATATCTTTGCCTCTTCAAAACCCCAAGTTACCGGGGACGTCTCCCCTGGGCTAACCTCCCTGAATAGAAAGAACCTCCCCATTGAGGTGACATTGGGTGGGGAAGGTTCATGTTACGCCAGTTTGGCCTCTACCTTCTAGCCATTTGAACTAGCTACAAATTGTGCGATAACAGGCCTAGGGTTACCAACTTCCTAGCATCTTTTCCTTCTAGTGTTTTAGATATTGATACACATCCTCCAAAGTGGTGAAAGGAGTTCTAATGGATTTATCCCCAGGTATCTAGTGTTTAGGAATGACGTAAATGACCATGTATGACATCTCAGAAAGTTTCGCAGAATTCCGTAGAGTCTAGATAAGTTTTTTTTAATTAATTAAAATTGCCTAAGGTTGGGTAATTTAATTAATTAATTTTAATCATTTTTGAGCAAATATTGTAAAACCTAGGTCCTTGGGCTTTTGCTAGGGGTATTTGTGTTCAAAATAAATGGAATGAGACCCCCTACACCCTTGGAACAAGTTTTAGCTTAGTTGGACAACTTTTGCTAGGTGTTTGTCCATAGGGAGTCTTAGTTAGTCAAAATAACAATTTTAATTGGTAGTCATGACATATGAAAAATGTCATTTTTGTAATTTTTGAGCAAATGGAGTAAGGTAAGGATGGAAAATGATGAGAAAGACTATTCCTAACCTTTTCCAACCCTCACATCACCCCCTCACTTAGCCATTAAACAAAACGTCACTTTCCCTAGAGAGGTGTGCCCCCCTTCTAGAAAGTCTCCAAAAAGTAAAAAATAAATAAAAAAAAATTAATGGGAGACTTATTCTATCCCTTGGTGTGCCTCCCTAGACCCTACAACTCATCATTTGACTTGTCAAAGCCTTGCCAACTCACTCCAACTCATTGCCACTTCATCCATCCATGCCAAAACCCTAACTTACCAAAACCCTAAAAGTGACTTTTCCTTGATGTGTGACACTTGTAACTCATCCAAGAGGGGTAGCTTTGYCTTCCCAAGTATAAATAGAACCCCTCCCTCMCTCATTTTACACCATCTCTTGAGCTATTGTTATGCTACCGRATTTTTGCCCCATCTCTCTCTMAGTTATCCATCTTGCTCTCACTTCCATTTTGCTSTTGAGAGATTTGGAGCAACTAGTTGTTGCAAGTCTCTCCCTTGGATTAATAGAAAGGCTTTAGAGGATTTTGAAGTAACAAAGATTAGTCTTGCTACTTCCATGCACATGAGGTGATATTGTTTCTTTATGCATTTTGTAGAATATTGAGTAGATCTCTTGGGTAAATTAGTTTACTTGGATAGGTTAGGCAATAGTGTAGTTGTTGGCCTAAATGTGTTGGGTAGCCAATGATATAAATTAGTTTATGTTATTGCTTATGCAACCCATTATCTACTTTTGTATCTCGCATTGTGTCTCAAAGTTTGCAGGTTTACTTCAAGGGTTTTGTTGGGATAGCCTCGAGCAAGAGTCTACCCTCATAGCTCACCTAAACTTCATAGTCTTTCATATCTTATTTTCTGCTCATTCATATCAGATTCGGTTTGCTAACAATCTTAGATAGGTCACATAAAATCAATACTTTTTCTAAAATTTGTATGTAGGAAATTTCTGTTGAAAAATGAGAGTTTTCTTAACTCTCTTGTGTGTTGTGCAGCATTTCCAGCAAGCAATAGCTTGCTGGTTTTTGCAGGTTATTACCATGTCAAGGGGTTATGCTGTCCATTTTCGGTCACAAAACAGACCAAAGGCTCCTCCTTTGATTGGGTAACAAAAACTCAACCTTTCCTCTTTCATTCTAGCATTGTAGCAAGCCCCCGGGAAGTTCCCTTGAGGCTTGTATTCTTGTAATAAGTTTTCTATTTTGTAAATTTGTTAGTACCTACTCCTTAGGTGAGAGATTGGCAAAGCCAACCCCCCAAAATCATGAGGCTAAGGTATGCTTTAAATTTTATGCATTTTTTTCATTCTTTTGCCCCACTTGTCATTAGGGCAAGGTTGTGTGGCTAAAATTGCTTTAGTTTTAGTTTAGATTTTTCAATTCCAACCCCCTTTGGCACAAAATAGGAAGGCTTGCCTCCACCTTGTGCCATTGTGAGTGGTTTGTAGCTCTTGTATTTTATTCCAAGTCTTATTTGCCTTATTGCCTACACCTTGGATGAGAAGTTGGCAAAGCCAACCCCCAATATAGTATGGCTAGTTTAGTTGTGTATTTTTGATATGCATCTAGAAGTAGATCTCACACAACTAAATTTTAGCTTAAGCCCATGGAGGCATAGATTTGTTCTCATGCTTTAAGTTTCTCATTTTGCAGGTTTCACTTTCCTAGCACTTTTCTTAATGCAAAACACATATGGGTAAATGGTGATGGTTTAAGGCAAATCTTTTTCATGCGCAAGCTCTTATCCTTTAAGCATTTATTTTTTTAACTGACAAACACACATGGGCATGTTAATGGTGTAAAATCAATCTTTATTTCAACATTTCCTTCAAGTTCTATACATGGTTTACATGCAATAATCTAATGATCTAGAACACCTTTTTATGTTGTTTTGAAGTTTCGGTTTTGGCACTTTTTGCACAAGTAAAACTCATCTAAACACACTCAAACACCTAAAAACACTTAGTGCATAGGCCTAATAACTTACTAGACTTAATAGGACACCATAATTCATCATCTTCGTCATTTAAAATGGGGTTTGAGGAAGGCAACAGAAGGTGCTAGGCCAGGGATGGTCTCACGGCGCATGGCGTCCTTTCCGGGAGTACTCGGATCTTAGGATTGACTTGTGAAGCTAGGGTAGGCCTCATTGCCTCACTTCTTGAGCATCCAACAACCACTTGGTAATTGGGGGAGGAGAATTTTGGGTTGACACTTAGTGAGGAGTCACTCAACACTTAATAATCTTTAATCCACTAAACACTTGGGCATCTTCTTTATTGGTATATCTTGTGTGGTTGGCATCTAAGTAACACTTGCAAGCACTCTTTCACCTTTACATATACATGAAAGTCTAACTTTTTCTTTGTGGATTAATCATCCAAGTTGTCACAGTTGTGTTTTTGAGCACTTGTTCTTTAAAAGCATATCTTATTTAATTAGTGTTCTTTTGTGGTGTGATCCCTCAAGAGGTTGTGCATCCCCTTTGGAGGCACTATCTTGTTGGGTCTTGAGTGTTTTGGTTGCCATTGATAAGCAGTCCAATAGAGTAAGTGCTATTGGAGCATTCTTGGCTTGATGTGTTGATGATCTTCATGTTTTAAATCTCCTTAATTCCTGCACATACAAGCACATGGTTAATTAATATTTTTGTATTATTTGTATCTATTG
This sequence comes from Picea engelmannii, assembly GCA_009831015.1. NCBI lineage: Eukaryota > Viridiplantae > Streptophyta > Pinopsida > Pinales > Pinaceae > Picea > Picea engelmannii. The sequence continues at coordinate 13,609 of ML824915.1, forward strand.
TTGGGTATAATCTTGTTCATAATTGTATCATCTACTCATCTTGTATCTCTTTGTATCTTTTGTATCTTGTAACTCTTAGATATTCTTGTTGTATATCTTTTGCTTATAGTTGTTGTAACATCTATCACTTTATTCTTTAGTTGTGAGTATTTGTATCTAAAATTGTTGTGGAGTAGTTGTACTCTTTGTACTCTTTTGTAATCATTGTAATCAACCTCCCACAAACTTTAGTTGACCCCTTGCCCAATCTTAGGCACTAGTCTTAGTTGTCTTAGGAAAGGGTTTTGTTTGTCATATTTGAATTGTTGCATCTTGCATTGTCACCTTGCATCATAGGCTAGATTTTCCCCCAACCTTAAACTAATTAAAACCAACTCCTAGAACTTAAAGTTTAATCTCATATAGAAACTAGGGTCTACCCCCCTTGGCTTCCCTAGGAGTAAGCCTAGATGGAAGAGGTTCAAGTTAAAGTGACAACGTGGGCTTTGAACCTAGGCATTGTGCCTCCAAGGACACACTAAGTAAGCAGGACTAAATAAAAAGGGTAACTCAACGAAGAAAAAGAAAAGATGAGTTAATTTAAGAGTTAACCCTCGAGGTAAACTAACTCAATGGAGGAATAGATTGGAGCTATAAAGGAAATGGCATGGCGCACTCCTGAGGGATTCTGGATTATTATCTTATTTGCATAGGAGCTCTTGAGCACAATCAGTTTTGAGGGTTTTCAATCTAAAACCCTAGAGATCAACTCGATGGTGAAATATTCCACCGTTCTTGATCCAGGCTTGGTCCCGGAGGTGAAATAATCCTCCCACACCATTCTGCAGTGTTGCAGGTTTGTTCCACAGGCAGATTCCAGGCTAGGGCGCACCACCTTGGAGATATTGGTTCAATCTGAAGAAAGGAGGAGGTATTTTGGAAAAGAAGCACCTGGGTTCTCTTCGTAGGGTCCCTAACATCATTCTTGGTCTATTCCGGAGGATTTTATCTTAGCAATTTCTTTTTGGAAGCTTGGCACGAATTGGAGAGAAGGAGGGCACATTGCAGAAAGTGGTTTTCAGTGTTTGGTGGCTCAGATCTTCATAGATTGGATTGAGACTTCACCATCTTGGTAGCATTGGCCCGATCTATGTTCTGGTAGAGTTTGGTGCTATTTGGAGGCTCCTAGAGGGGAGAATGTACCCTCCTTGACTTTATCAAACCAGGGATGGCGTAATCCAGTTTAGGGATTGTCTAGTTGGAGGAGCAATACTTCTCAGATCAGCTTGAGACTTGGTCCGAAGCTTTCTATCAACCCGATCTACATTCCAGGGGAGTGTTGTCGTCCTTATGCACACTTGCAAACGTGAGCTAAGTCCTTCTCACTTAGTGTGCCCTCGGAGACACAATGTCTAAGTTACTGCCCACACTGTCACCTTGACAAGAACTTCTTCCGTCTAGGCTTACTCCTAGGAAAGCCAAGGGGGGTTGTCCCTAGTTACTAAATGAATTTTAAAGTTAAATGTCTAGGAGTTAGTTTTATTTCGTTATAGGCCAAAGGGGAAACTAGCCTAAGATGACAAGCAGCAATGCAAGTGCAAGGCTAAGTCTAAGATGTGAAGCAGCCCTTTCTCTAAGTCAACTAAAGACTAGTGCCTAAGGTTGGGCAAGGGGTCAACTACGTTTTGGGGTGGTTCAATTACAAAAAGTATTACAATAAAATCCAAACTAAACTACCCCAAACCACAACTATAACTATACAAAAGAATGATTAAGTGTTAGAAAGCTTACAAGATTTACAGATTAGTTACTAACATACATCAAGTAGATACAAGATACACAAATGTAACAAGATATACAAAAAGATGTAAACAATTCACATCCTAGGGCCAAGCATGCCCCAAATGGCACTTACTCCACTTGGATTGCTTTCACTGGCAACTAACCACTCAAGCACTTAAGGATCAAAGCAAGTGATGCCTCCCCAAGTGGGATACTCAATCACTTACTTTATCCACATCACAAAGACAATAATTAATTAACAAGATATATCAATGATAATGAACCAACATGTCACATCCACATGAAAAACAAAGACAAATAGTTGCAAGAAGAGAGATATAGCAATAAGATTATCACAAAGTGTGTTTGCCTATCGATACATCTACTTCCCCCCAAACATACACAATGTGGTCTATGCAACTAATGTACTTTCTTAAGTATTTTATTTCCCACCCCCTAAAGCTAGATGTGTGTCTTAACTTCCAATTCCACCAAATAACTGCCCGGTGCTCAAGATACTGGGGCTACGAGTCCCCAGCCTAGCTTCCAAGGTCAGCCCGTCGCCACTGCAAGTAAGAAGTAGTCAGAGAGGGGATCTCCCTAACGAAATCACGAGACGGTCCCCCGCCACTTCCCCCAAAGACTGTCCCTCTTACCCGTTTTAGATGATGGAAAGAGATGTAAAAGACCCCTAAAATGTTACTAAGTGTTGTTAGGACCCTCGGGTGGGTCTTTAGGTGTGTTGGGTACGTTTTAGATAAGTTTTAGGCACTTTTATTTTATCTTCTTAGCGTATGGCCGTGAGCAAAAGTTATCCAAAGCGAGTGCTTGAAAAGAGAAGATTATACCATCATAAACATAGAAGATATAGAATGAAGATAACACAAATGTTTAAACCATCTAAACTAACATCACATGGAAAGTACTTGTAGGATATTGAGAAATTAAATCATTTACCATCACATATGAAATGCTAGCAATAGAAAAGAGATATAAGACTTTTAAGAACTTTAGATGACTAAACCATAAGTGTGTGAGATGATATAAGGTGTTTGCAATATGTTAAGATGTGTATGAGTCCAAGAGATAGATATGTTAGAGCATGAGCATAAGTGTTTAAACCATCACATCTACCATAAGCATATTATCACAAGTGTGCTTAAACCATGAGCAAATAAACTTTAAAACTTGTGAAGTATTAAACCATAAAACATGTGATATGCCCAAGTGTGTGTGTAAGGTGCAAGTGTTAAAACTTTAGAGGGCCGTGAGCACCAAAAGAGGTAGGCTGTGAGTAATTTAGGGCTCAAAATGTGACTAGGCCGTGGGCTAAAATGCCTCCAAGATGTTGCTTAATGTGTGATCTTAAGTGCTCAAAAATTTAATCAATTACACACGTAGTTATGCTAAGTTATCAAATGAAATAGCTTTGAAAGAGACCAATGAACTTAGCAAGTAAAAGATCACTAGAGCCTCAACACTTCATACGCGTCTAAAATTAGTTAGATAACTTAAACGATTATAGATCTAAAGCAAGTTACCACATTCAAGCTATCTAACCATTTAGCAATGAGATATAAGAGCATATGAAATATTAGAAAAGAAACTAAGCTTGTAAATGAAAGACTAACTAAGAGATATCTAATAGCTAAGCAAGACAATCACCACAAGTTTATTCCCTTAAAGCCAATGGCGATATTGGGGATGACTCCCCCAAGGTGCCGGCAAGTGAAGCTACCACTACCAAGACAAACTTGCACAGAAAAGGGGGGCTTTGAGTCTTATGTCCTCCACATACATGGAGAGACTAGACAGGCTGCTGGCCTACCCCTCAGGCAAGAACTATCTTGATAATGCTAACAAGCATTATTAGATTGATTTTATACAATAGAATGATATACAAACTAATCTAAGTGTTATATTAACAAAAGAATGACTAACTAAGCTAAGTTACTTTTTAGAGCTCAAACTAGTTAGAAAAAAACTTCAGAAATTTCTAGAAAATGAAGGAGAAGAGAGGAGAAATGTCACCCAAGTCAAGGAGAGTGTTTGGGAAGCCTCCAAGGTGTTGTATGCAGCTTGTACCTTTAAAATATGACGCTGCCCTGCAAAAACAGCAAGCAAAAGCTTGCTGGAAATGCTGCAAAACACCAAGAAAAGTTACAGAAATTTTCTGTGTATACACAGAAAATTTCCAGCAAACAAATATGATAGATAAATTGTATTTTTGACCTATCTAAAACTAATATATCAGCTG
>ML824915.1:31185-46247 GCA_009831015.1 Picea engelmannii
GAGTTGCTTGAGGGTGTGTTGTGCATGAAATTGGGCAGTATGCCCCCTTGTCCTGGCGAGAATCTGCAAAAATCAGCAAGCTATTGCTTGCTGATTTGAGCTGCAACACACTCAGAAAATGTTATGAAATCTTTGTTTTTAGGGAAAGATTTCGTGCATACAAGAACCAGAAAATTAAAGACTTTAGGTGACCTATCTAAGCATGTTAGCTACCGAAATGAGAATGAGAAAAGGCGAACAATACAAAAATAACTTGGAGTGTATGAAAATCTCAAAGGGAGACTCTTCCAAGAGGCACCCTAATGAAACCCTTGAAGTTCAACCTGCAAAAACTCACACAATAGCATGCATACAATGGATAATATGGAGGGTTAATCTAATAAAGTGAAATACTTGCACCCTATCTAGCCAACCACATATATAGATTCACACGACTACTCTTTGCAAGATCTACTTAAATAAAATACTTTACCTAAGATCCATTCATGCAACCATTATATGAAATCAATACGATTTTACCTCGTATGTTTGTTAGAACACAAATACTTGTAGATCTTCCCAAAATCCTCCAAAGCTATTTCCTTTTATTATCCAATGGGAAGAGGTTGTGACAACTAATCGCCACAAGCCCTTCAAGAACAAAACCAGTGAAGAAATACGGCAATAATGAGAGAGATAGAGAGAGTGGGATGGTGAGAAACTAGTAGCATAACAGTGCAATAATGAAAAGGTCTAGAATAAGGGAATGAGGGGTTTCTTAAATAGCTTGAGAAGCCAAGATACCCCTCTTGGATCTTCAACAAGTGTCAAAGATCCAAGGGACAAGACAACTCATTTGGGAAAGCAGCCAATGAGAGGGTAAGCTTTTAGGTTGAAGAAAATGGTAAGAGAATGAGTTAGATAGGATCAAGCAAGGAAAGGTTAAGAGAAATAGGTAAGAGGAAACCCACGTATGGGATAAAAGAGGAGTTTCCATGCTTTCAATGGAGATGTTTCCTTCTTTACGTGAGCATTACCCATTCTTTCCAAGACAAAGCGTGAGTTTAGAAGAGCTAAGGCGTGAAGTTTGGATAAGAATGTGGAGGGACGTGAGGAGCACACGCCTAGGAGGCACGTGAGAGGTGGAGGAAGGGAGTCACGCTTCAACTTAAAGGAGTTTCTAAATTATGCAATAACTAAAACGTAACTTACCAAAAGAGAGCGTGAGTTTAAGTGAGTGTGTGAGTTGGAGTGTGGATACGTGAGAGTGTACGGCTGGGAAGGATGGAGGCGTGAGGTTGGAGTGGGCCATACACACTCCAAACATGATGTGAGTGGGTAAGGAGGGACATGCATGGAGAAGGGAGGGGCCCATAACTCATTAATATGAGTTATTAAAACAACTTACGAATTACATATATGCTCACGTGGGAAAGGGTTTACGTGAAGGAAAAGTGTGAGGGGCGTGGAGTGAGTGGGGGAGAGCGTGTATAAAACATTCTCAAAGGTCACGTAGAAGTTGGAGGGGGGGCGCACCTCATGAGGAGGGGCCCAAAACCATTTTAAAAATGATTTATCAGATCATACATGGGAGATGGCGACCCATTATTCTATTAAAGGGTGAGTTTTCCATTTAAAAGAAAGGGTACGTAAGCTTCATAAGCTTTATAAGAGGAATTAACTAAAACTTAAATTTAATTAAATGGGGGGTTAAAAGGGTAGGTAAGGGTTAGGAAATGGTTAGGTGGGGTATCTCTCACATTATTTGCCCTTTACTTCACTTAATTTGGTCCACTATTACAAAAATTACATTTTCCCATGTTCTGGGTTTGGCAATTAAAATTGTCATTTTCCCAAAAAACTCTTAAGTGGACAAACAACCTAGCAAAACTTGTCCGAATGAGTTGAAACTTGGTCCACAGGTGCAGGGGGTCTCATTAGCTTTCTTTTGAGTACAAATACCCCTATTGAAAATCCCGGGACCTAAGTTTTACATTAAATACCCAGAATTAATTAATTAATTAATTTGGAACCTTAAAAAAAACCTAGCTATACTTGACGGAATTCCGCGAAATTTCGTGTGCTGTATAACATGGTCATTTACAACATTCCTAAACACTAGCTACCTAGGAATAACTTCATTAGAACACCTTTCACCACTTTGGAGGATTTATTGGGTGGGAGTGAAAAACTCAAGGGAAATTAACCCAGCTGGTTAGGCCACATTAACCTCCTGAGGATAAAAAACACTCAACGAAAGGAACTCTCCTAATGAGGAAACCCTAAGGCAATTGACCTAACATGATCCATGTAGACTTATTACAATATTAGCCCACGCAGGGGTGCGGTAATCCCGCTTACAAAATTTGTGCTGGAGGCAAAAATTGCCTAGTAGAACCAAACTATCTTTGACATACTAGCATCTAATGATGCATTACTTCATGGCACATGGAGTTGACCTCCTAGTTGAATAGGCGGTCAACAGAAGGAAGAAGGCGCCCATTACCTATCAGCGGGCACCTCCTCAAATCTCACCTAGGTGGGGGGACCTGATTCTCACAGGTAAGTGTAGGTAGGTAGGCATTTCGTGTATTATACCATTTGCATTTCATGTTAGTTTTATTGTACATCTGCATATTGATTGTTTTATTCCAGTTTATATACATGTCTATATTTGCGGGGTGGCAATGCCACCCCACCTTTGTTACCGATGCCCTTTTTCGAGTTGAGCAGGTCTGCAGCTTATGCCAGAGATGTTGAGGTTCTCATGTGCTCTACGGTGAGCACATGTCCCCGAGTTGGAGCTAGATGTTATCCCCGATTTTCATGGGATAACTAGGAGATCATGTCTCGAGGCCCACAGGTCCTAGACATGGAGTACCGAGAGCAGGATTGACCTGAGCATGGCCCTAGAGGGCCCATCTTTCTTCTCTTCCATCAAACTCATCTTGTCAACAACAACAACATCCATCACCATTGGCCTGGTCTTGTATCTGAGAAGGCTCTTGCTCCATGAGGTAATCGGTCCAGGTATCATGGTATGTGTCACTTTGATCATTATAACCTTTAAATGTATGCATCTGATTCCTTTTATTTTTGACAATAGCTTGGATTTTACATTACCCCGCTTGACCATGTTTGGGGAAATTGACTAGGTGCCCTAGCAGGCCTGTACCCATAGGTTTTGGTTTGCCACTGGAGGATTTCTGAAGGGCCATCGTCCGCTCCCATCATACTATCACCTTTTTATCTTATCTCCCGCTCATCTATCCCATTCCCCTTGTCCGGGCATTAGGATGACCTGTTTGTAGGGATGCACCTTGTCTCATGGGAAGAAGGGGCTAAAGGGCCAGAAGGTAAAAGCAACTGGTAAAAGATAAAAGCCTGGAAATAAAACCTTGAGATGCTTCGCCCAGGGATCCCCAAGAAGGCAATAAAATGGCCTCTCAGCAAGAAACAAGAGGGACCCAAGAAAAATAAACATACAAGATCTAATTAAGAGGATAGGGGGTCTCATCATGAGCCAGCCTATTATGTTCATGGGTACCTAACAGCAGGACATTTCCATCATCTGGTTACCATGCCACGGTAGTGACTTTTGGTTGTGTTATCCCCAATTTCTAGGGATAACTAGGAGATCATGTCTTGAGGCCCACAGGTCCTAGACATGGAGTACCGAGAGTAGGATTGACCTGAGCATGGCCCTGGAGGACCCATATTTCTTCTTCTTCATCAGACTTGTCCTGTCAGCAGCAGCAACATCCATCACCTTCGGCTTGGACTTGTATCAGAAAAGACTCTTGCTCCATGAGGTAATTGGTCCAGGTATCATGGTATGTGTCATATTTGATCATTTTAACCTTCAGATATATGCATCAAATTTTTTTTCATTTCTGACGACTGCTTGGATCTTACATTAACCCACTTGACCATGGTTGGGGGGATTGACAGGGTACCCTAACAAGCTTCTACCCATAGGTTTTGGTTAGCCACCAGGGGGGATTTTTAAGAGACATCATCCGCTCCCATCATATCATCACTCTTACATCTTATTTCCCGCTCATCCATCCCATTCCCCTAGTCCGGACATTAGGATGACCTGTTTGTGGGGTTACACCTAATCTTGTGGGAAGAAGGGGCTAAAGGCCCAGGAGGTAAAAGCAGTTGGTAAGAGATAAAATCCATAAAAAATAAAACCTAGAGATGCCTCGCCCAAGGATCCCCGAGAAGGCAATAAAAAGCCTCTCAATAAGAAACAAGAGGGACCCGAAGAAAAATGACAAAACAAGACCTAGCCAAGAGGATGGGGGGTCTCATCACAAGCCAACCCATTATGTTCATGGGTACTTAGCGGTATGACATTGCCATTATCTGGTTACCACGCCAGGGTAGTGACCTTTGGTTGCATAACCAAGGGAAAGGGGGTCTCATCACAAGCCAGCCTTATCATCTCTGTGAAAGTACTTGTGGATAACACTGTCAGCTCTGGTCACCACGCCAAGGCAGTGTCCTCTACTTAGACCTTCAAATAAAAAAGGAAAGAAAAAGTAATAAAGAAAAGAAAGAATAAAGGCAATAAAGGGCTTGGAAAGAATTGCATCCATGACAGGTACAACTCGCCTCCTACAAAGGCACCCATGGATAATATCACCCCTGTCTTTCACTATGTATGGACATCCTTTTGACCACACCACCTCGTGTTACATGGCTTGGATAATATCCTTTGGGAACTTTCCTTTTCTTATGGATGCTGGCCCAATAGGGCATTTTGTCTTTTTCTTCTGCTTTGTATAGTAGGTCATTGTAATGTCTTTGAGCTATTGGATGATATGCTAGGGGTTTTATGCATGCATTTGATAAAATTAATGATGAAATATGATTGACATTGCTATGATAGCTAGGACTAATGAGCCCATGGAGGGTGAAGTTTTTTATGTGCAGGACCATGCCTGACGGACAGGTACCAAGTGGACCGGTATGTTAACATTAATTCTTGTTAAGAGGGGTGGGTTGTTTTCTCTCCTTTGAGCCCGTAGCCCGAGCTGCGAAGAAGTAGGCCTGAAACTCCAACAAAGGCATTATATTCAAAGGGTGCAGTCATGAGCGCCAAGCGCAGCACACATAAGAAGTCATTTTCAGGCTTAAAATCAAGCGAGCGGGCATTTTGTTTTCAACGACGAGGATTCATCAACGGAGCAAAGCAACGACCGGTGGGTAATTGCAGTCAACCGAGTCGCGCCAAGTATAGCGCAGAAGTTTTCAAAGAAATGAATGGTTGGAGTTCTCCGTGGAGAGCTCACGAAGTTACGAGGGCCGTTGATCGCGAGTTGCGAGAATTGTGGAAAGGGAAGGAGCCATCGCGTCTTGGGACTTCGCAAGGGGAGAATGCCAAAGTTCGACACTCCAACTCGCAAGGTCACGAGTTGCGAGAGGCGCTAGCACTTAAGCCCTAGCCGACGGTTACGTGTGGAGGGCGCTGATCATAAAAAGGGGTATACCCGTATCACCATCTCGCATCTTGGGAATTCGTAAAAGGGGAGCACGAAGGCTCTACCCTCCAAGTCACAAGATTGCGAGTTACGAGAAACGTTCCAAGGGGAGTCAACAATTGCTGACCATCGCGTCTCGGGACTTCGCAAGGGGAGAATGCCAAAGTTCGACACTCCAACTCGTGAGGTCGCGAGTTGTGAGAGGCGCTAGCACTTAAGCCATAGCCAATGGTTACGTGTGGAGGGTGCTGACAAGGAAAGGAGCTAGACCCGTATCGCCATCTCGGGTATCGGGAGTTTGGAAAAGAGGAGTCGAGGGACTTCGACCCACGAACTCGCGAGTCGCGAAATGCAAAGAGATTTTAATGTCTTGCCCACAGTAGCGCCGAAAGTGTTCTAGGCCGTCTGATCAAGGAGAGACACGTGGCGCACGATTGGGCTATGTCGCCACCTCGCCTATCGTAACTTTGAAGCACGAGGACCAGCCTCCTCCCAGCCGCGAGGCGTGAAGTGCCGAAGGCGTCCGGGATTTGGGCCCACAGTATCGCCGAATATGATCAAGGTCGTCCGATCAAAGAGGGGCACATGGTGCGCGATTAGGCTCTTTCGCCTCTTCGCGCATCGCGACTTTGAAGAGCGAGGATCAACCTCCTCCCAGCTGTGAGACGCGAAGCGCTAAAAGCGCTTTTGAGGGTAAGTGCAGGGTCACGGCCCGTGGTCACTCGGGGAAATAGAAAGAGTTGTGAAAAAGGGCCAAAAGAGCCAGGTTTAGCTGTAGAAGGGATCACCACGATCTCCAGGTGCCAGTCTGACTCGGTCTCAACCCTGGTTCCTGCTAGGAGTAAATGAAGGTGGGAGGACGTGGTTGAAACCTCTCCTCACTCATTAATTGTAAGGTATGGAGGATCCGACAGGCAATCTGCCCGAGATGGTCCTGTGTGCTGGTTTTTTTCAAAGAAGCCATGCCGAGTCCTCGACTAACCAGATAAGTTTACACATGCTAACTCAACATTTAATGGCTCAGCTACCCCCCTACAAGAGCCATGCAAAGTTAAGGTGGCGTCTGACAAAGGATTTCCGTCCGAGTTTGACTGAAGGGACGCCACGCCTTCGAGGTCCGAACACACCTCTGTTGGGTGAATTTTTCTGAGTATATGTACTCAGTTTTTGTATTTTTGAAGAGATTGATGGTAGAGCGAAGCTCCCGATTGTAAAGTTTTAATAGACACTCTAGTTCTTTGGTTATGTATCGGTATGTGAGATTTCTTGTTTTATGACAGACAACTTTCTTATCCCATCTAGTTTTCATCTCACACCGAGGGAGTTCATGATTGACTAATTCACATGAATCATTGCAACTATGTTATGATAAAGGATTTATTGTGGCATTGTTGTATTCTCCAATTTCTGCGTTTGAATGTAAGAAGCTCTTGCGTTTGGATGTTTTCTCCTACAGTCTGTTAGAAACCTGATGTTTACAACAGACCTTTGCATTTCCCTCATACAAGTCTTCCTCTTATTCACCCTTACTGCAACTCACTGTCTAAAGTTTAACTAAGAACTCACCTAACTGTGCTTGTCCAGCCTAGTTTCGGAGTTAGAACGATATTGTTTTGAGTTTCCCTCCATTTGATCACACTCTATAAACAAATTGTGACATAAACTGATGGGCGTCGGGCTCTGCTCCTGCTGCAATCCAGGAGTGACTTCCAACGCCAACATTTCTAACATTGAGCCTCTGATTCTGAAGGTGCATCAGGCATCAGAGCCTTTGAAGATTGCTACTGTGCACCTGGCGACTCCATTGTGACGACTCCACTGGAGCAAACCTGTTGTTTTAGTTGTGGCTTCCAGAGGCAGACACACGCGATCCCATCCACAACTGCCTCTAGCTACACCTATAGCTGATCCGGAGGTGATTTTCATAAAAGGAAAGGCTTTTGAAGGAGAAACTTCCACCGTCGAACCAGGTAATCTGCCATCTCCTTCTGTAGAAACTCCATTTTCTTCTCCTCAGCTTCCTAGCAGACCTTTCTCTGAAGTTTCCCGTTTCCTGAATTTCGAGAGTGTTCCTGCTGAGTTTTCCCCTCCTAGTTTGGGATTGGAGGGAGAAATCCTTGTCACTCCTCTCTCCCCTAAAGTTGTACCTTGGCATGGACCTAGGACCACAGAAGATTTCCCCACTCCTAGCTTTACCACTCCTCCCCTTATTACTGTTTCCCCTTCTGCACAGAGAGAAACAACTGTTGACTCAAGCCCGTTAGCCTTCTCCCTAAATCCCCCATTGTTTCCTGGAAGCTCATTCCCAGTATCCCCTTTTCGAGCTCCTCCTTCTCCTTCGAGTTCTCCTCCACCTAATATCCCTATGGCAAGAGCAAATCCCCCCATGACCAGAATGGAGGCTATAATAGCTGCCAGGTATGCTCCTCTGGTGTTACCTCAGCCCCTCAATGCCCTTCCAGCAGATGGCTACCTAAAGCAGCTGCCCAAGTTTACAGGTGAAGGGGACATAGTTGCAGAAGAGCACCTTGAAGCCTTCTACAGTTTCACAGACGATCATGTTATTATGCATGCAGATGTATGGATGAGGATTTTCGTCCATAGTCTTGAAGGCGAGGCTAGAAAATAGTTTAGGGCCCTGCCTCCTGGATCCATTGATGGGATTGAGGCTTTGGACGACGCCTTTTTGAGACAATGGGGAGACAAAAAGGACTTCATGTATTACATGACTGAGTTTGGGTCCTTGAAGAGAAAGGAAGGAGAGTCTATCTCTGACTTCTCCAAAAGATTTAATAAAATGTACAATAATATCCCCACTGAGATAAATCCCTCCGAAGCCTCTGCAAAGATCACTTATGCCAGCGCTTTTGATCCTGATTTCTGCCTCCTACTGAGAGAAAGGAGAGCCACCACTATGGCTCACATGCAGGATGCAGTCGTGGAAGTAGAGTCTAACATATTGGCTGTTGACCGACTCAGGAATAAGGCTGACAGAGACGTATCCAGGAGAAGAACAGAGGCCTCCCCATCCCATTCCTCTCCCCTTCCCCTTCAGATGGATGAGGTAGCTAAAGTACTGAAATTCCTTTCGGCTAGGATGGAGAAGTGGGAGTTAGAGGGGAAGCCCACGTACAGAAACCCCCAGAATACTAATAACAGAGGTTTCAGGAGGCCTGGTAACCATATGCCACAGACTTTTCTAAAGGAACAAAGAAGCAGAGACAGGGAGGATCAGAGGATTCAGACCCCTCGCCAGAATAGCCTAGTTGCTCATGTCCCGTCCCCAAGATTAGGCCAGCAGGGAGTGACTTAGTAGTCTATATGTTCCCGTAGACTATAGTCAGGCACAATCAGGGAACCAGATGGAGAAATAAGGAGGAATTAACGGCTAAACGATGAATTAAGCCAAAATACTTAGGAAAAGTCACTTAAGCCTAAGTCAACGGAGAATTAGAATGAAAAGGTGATAAGGGGGGGACTTAATTGACAAATAAATCACTTAGGGGGAAAGGCGCCTAGGTTAAGTGATGTCAACGAAGAATTAGGTCAGGAAAGATATAAATGGAAGAATTTGACCTAATTCCTCATTATGCATTGTTATGATTTGATGATGAGAGCTTCTAAAGGAGGAGGAGAGCTGACCTTACTGTTTTGTGGATTTCTGGAGGAAACCACCACCCTTGATCGGTTTCAGTGTTGAGAGACACACCCTAGCCCATCGGATATACCATCCAGGTATTTCATCGTTCATTTCAGGAGTATTCATTGTGGAGGGCGCAGCTCAGCCAAGGAGGGCGCAAGCTATTTTGGGGGATTCAGAGATCTGCAGTAGACCTGTGTCCCGATTGCAGATTCATTCCGACCCAGTAGAGATCCAGCCAGGGCGCTTCCATTGAGCCATATATCATCAGATTCTGACAGTGGAATCTTGCAGATCGATCCATCCAGCCATTTTGGGCGTAGTCATTCCGGACAGACGTTTGGCGTTGCATGCAGATGTTCCAGGGCAGATCCGGCCAAACTCTTCCGACCCATTTCATCATTTGATGAGACGATCGTTTTGAGCCATATAGCAGCTGATTCCAACGGTGCAATCTTTTGGGGCGCATTCAGTTCCCAAGGAGGGGCGCAAACCCCCCAGGGGTCCAGATCCGGTGCCGTAGAGGTCCGATCCGAGTTCCGACAGACATCTATTCCAGTATTGAGACCAGGGAACATCTGTTGGAGCAGTTCCGATCACATTCTGATGGTAGGTTCTTCAGATCGGGTTTTCCAGCTGGCAGCGGTTACCGTATTTCTCCGGAATCGCTCATTTTTGCCGATCTATCTGCGCATGCATCAGATCTGCTATCTTCGTATGATCATGGGTATTTTTTGTTATTCTATTGTATTCCAGTACAGATCCAGGAGATCTTACTGACATCTAGATTCTATATTTCCAGTAGGCTATTGTATTTCCATGCTTGAACCATTATTATTCATGATATTGAGTAGTTGACATTCTATACTCTTGCATGCACTCTTTTATGATTGTTAAACATTAAATATGCAACATGCACATGTAATAACCCACATGCACCTGCAATAACCAACATGCAACCACAATAACCAAAGAACACCTCAAACACACAGCTAAAACGCATCCAGAAACCCCCAGTGTATCAGATCTACATGCCAGGGCATTAGATCTGTAGCAAATATCTTGATCAGCCGGATCAAGGATATTTCAATGGTATCAGAGCTTTAGTCCTGCCAGCCTGTGACTAAAGACCATGAATCCATCAGAAGAACCAGATGGCCGTGAGCATGAAGGTGACGAATATGTCACGTACAATCGGCGCAGGGGAAGAAGGGACAGACCTAACTTTCCTCCCTTCCCTCCTAGTTCAGAGGAAGAGGAAGAGGCACTTAGAGAAGCAGAGCGACGAGCAGAGCGCGAGGCTGAGCGCGAAGCAGAGAAGAGGCTAGGTGACAGGTATGAACGACCAAAGGGCAGCAATAAGGCCCCAGTGGATCCAGACGTAGCCTTCATGCAGATAATCAGTGACATGCTAGCTAGCCAGCGGACCATGTCTCAGTCTTTGGCTCAGGTAGCAGATAGACTGGCTATGGTAGATATTCCGGGCACTCAAGGCCCACATGCAGTGCATGGGAACTCAGGGGCAAGCAGTAGACCCCAGTCACCCACTCGCACGTATACCTCTGCGAGTAGGATTCCACGTCCATTGTTTCCCAGTTTTCAGAGGGCAACCCCGGTAGCAGCACAGATACCGACAGCACAGAGACCAGCCACACATGCAGAGGACATTGCAGAGTATTGGAGAGAGTATGCGGCCTTGGGCCATGACTTTCATCAGGACATGACCTTAGTCGAGTATTGTGGACTCAGACTCAGGAATCGTCCTAGAGAGCCACAAAGGGGAGGGCAGCAGCAGCGGCAGCAGGGGCATAACATTGACTTCATCCAAAAATTTGGTAAACTCACCATACCTTCTTTTGACGGATCATCCAGATGCACTGCCAGAGCTTGGGTATAGAAACTAGATACCTACTACAAGCTCAACCAGATGACCGAGGCAGAGGCCATCAGTTTCGCCACCCTACACTTGGAGGGTGAGGCACACGAGTGGTGGTATCATGCATTGGTGACATTGGGTCTGTTGCTGTCCTAATACACACTTGCTAACGTCAACTAAGTCCAACTCACTTAGTGTGTCCTCGGAGACACAATGTCTAGGTTCTCAGTCCACACTGTCACCTTGACTGGAACCTCTTCCTTCTAGGCTTACTCCTAGGGAAGCCAAGGGGGGTAGTCCCTAGTTACTAGATTGATTTTAGAGTTACGTTCTAGGAGTTAGTTTTAATTTGTAAAGCTAAAGGGGGAAAACTAGCCTAAGATGCAAAAGCAGCAAATGCAAAGTGCAAGTCTATCCTAAATGAAAGTTAGCCCTTTTCCTAAGTCAACTAAGACTAGTGCCTAAGGTTGGGCAATGGGGTCAACTAAAGTTTGAGGGTGGTTTATTACAAAAATATTACAAGTGAAACAAACTAAACTACCCCAAACCACAAGTTACAATTATACAAAGGAATTCTAAGTGTTACAATGTTTACACCATACACAAGAGATACAAAGATACACAAGATACAACAAGATGTAAGTGATTCACACACATAAGCCAAGCATGCCCCAATAGCACTTACTCTATTGGACTGCCTTCACTGGCAACAATCACAAAAAGCACTCAAGAACCAAGGAAAGTGATGCCTCCCCAAGTGGGATACTCAACACTTTCCTGATTCACACCACAATAAGCAAATCAACAAGATATTCAATATGTAACTCAATTGCTCACATAAACATGAAAGACATAAACATGTAGTTGCCATAAAGATAGATAAAACAATGAAAGTATTATCACCAATGTGTTTGCCTATGCATACATCTAATACCCCCCAAAACATACAAAGGTGATCTATGCAACTAAGTGTTTAAGGAGTTTCTTAAAGATTTGTTAAATTTTAATTTCCCTTCCCCCTAAACTATGTGTGTGCTTCAAACTTCCTCCTCCCTTGGCCAAATGACTGCCTGGTGCTCAAGATAGTAAGGCAACGAGGCCCACCCTAGCTTCCTCGGTCAGTCCTGATAGCAAGAGTACTTCCCGGAAAGGATCTCCCCAACGAAATCACGAGGACGGTCCCCCACCTCTTCCTTCCGTTGTTTTCCTCAAGCCCGTTTTAGATGGTGGAGATGGTTGAATGAAGCCCCTAAAATGTTGCTAAATGTTATTATGACCCGCGGGTGGGTCTTAAGGTGTGTTTGGTTACTTTTAGAAGTGTTTTAAGCCTTTAAAAAATTGGTTTTTAGCACATGGCCGAACTGAAAAGATGTGAAATTGAGTGCTTGCGAGATGTAAACTAAACCACCATTAACATATCAAAATGTGAATGAAACGTTGCAAGATGTTAAACCATTAATCCATGAACCAGTCCACATGAAATTGACAATTAACGATAGATGAAATGTACTTGCGAAATGTAGAACTATAGAAGTGAATGCTTTAGACCATAAGATGAGATGACTTAAGTGTAGAGATGCTCAAAGTGTAAAACATTCAGCCCATAAACATAAGATACATGTATGTAAAGTGTGTTTGAAGTGAAAAAATTAAAACGTAGATGCTTTAAACCATGAATGAAAACGAGAGCTCAAAAGACATCCATCATCCATACATTACTCCATTCATCACCATGATCTTACGATTGCAAAAGAAAAGTGAGGGACGACTTGCCAAAATGATCATCAAGAGATCAAAAAACTAACCATTCATCCACATATGTTTGTTAAGCTTGTAAAAAATGGACGTGCTTGAAATAGGAAACTTAGCGAAGCAAATGGAAGACTTAGACCATATTCATTTCACATGCACATAAGATTCGTAAATAGCATAACGAAAAGATGAGCTATAGCACTTAAGATTGCATCTAAATCATTGAACCATTTACCATGAAAGCATAACCATGTGAAAATGAAATAACTTAAAGGAAATAAAACTTGTAAATGATGACTATCTAAAGATATTCTAACTAATAAACATATAGATCATCACATGTTAATTTCCCTTAAGCCAAGGCGATTTTGGGGATGACTCCCCCAAGGTGCCGACACGTTAGATTAGCAAAAATAAATGAAACTTGAAAAATGAAACACCACTTACAATGGCCAAGGTGGAGGCAAGCCTTCCAATATTGGCCAAAGAGGGTTGCTTAATTTTAAACAAATTATTAGAAAGAAAAGGCCACACAATCTTGCCTTGAAGACGAGAGGGGCCAACAACTAAAAAATGAAACAATAACTTGGAAAAGAAAATAACTGATCTAGCCTGACGATTTTGGGGGGTTGGCTGGGCCAAGCACACTCCCAAGGTGTCGGTAATATGGTTAGCTTACAAATGTACAAAATAAATCAATGAAATAGCATGAAATACATGAAAAATTCACTAGGAAGAGTTGGAAAATCGTTACCCAATTGAAGATGTGTCTTGATGAAGCCTTGAGGATGAACTTGGGCAGTGTTTCCCCTTGTTGCTGGTAAGTTTCTGCAAAAACCAGCAAGCAAAAGCTTGCTGGAAATGCTGTAAAACACACTCAAACGTTAAAGAAATTTTCTGTTTTTACACAGAAAATTTCTACATAAAAATTCCAAGAGAAAGATAATATTATTGACCTATCTAAGAGTGTTAGAAAGCTGAAATAATAATGGAATGTATGCAAAAAATAACAATGGATAAAAAGAAGGCTAGGAGTGTGAGAAAGGCTTAAGGGTAGGCTCCTCTTCGATGCTATCCCAATAATCCTTTTGAGACAACCTGCAAGACTCAAGGAAAGTAGTGAAGCATGGAAATAGACAACAGTATTGAATAGACTAACAAACGAAATACTTCTATCTATTAGCTATTCAACAATGCATAAACTAACAAGAATACTCTTTGCTAGTTCACCCTAGTAAAATACTTTACCAAAGATCTATTTGCAACTACACAACAAAAATCAAACAATACAAGTCACCTCATGTGTAGAAGAAAGATAGAATACTCATAGATCTCTTCCAAATCCTCCAAAGCTTTTCTATTAATCCAAAATGTGAGAGAGTTGGAGAAATACTTGCATCCAAAACTCTCAAGAGTGAGTGAGTGGAGTGGCTAGATGGCAAGAGCAAGAAGGTGGTTTGAAATTTCAGCAGAGTAACAGT
Organism: Picea engelmannii; assembly: GCA_009831015.1. NCBI lineage: Eukaryota > Viridiplantae > Streptophyta > Pinopsida > Pinales > Pinaceae > Picea > Picea engelmannii. The sequence continues at coordinate 45,403 of ML824915.1, forward strand.
AGCTCAAAGAATGGTCCCGAAAATGAGTGAGGAGGGGGTCTACTTATACCTCAAGAGGCAAAGTGAAGGCATCTTGATGAGTGCCAAGTGTTAGTTTTTAGGCAAGAGAGTGAATCTCTATGAAGGGGGCGCCCCACCTAGGGTTTTAGGCAAGGATTGGTGAGGTGGAAGGGTGTGGGCCATGGATAGGTGAGTTATCATGCCAAGGGGGGCGCACTAGTCTAAAGAGGAGGGCCCACATTAATACTTGGGTGTTTTATTAAGGTTATGGGTGAAGGGGGGATGTGTTTCCCCCATGAGGGCGTGAGGTTAGGAAGAGGGGCGCAAGCTAGGATAGGAGTTAGGGTGTGGGGGTTAGGGAAAGGTGAAGTGGAGGTCTAGGAGGGGTGCACCTCTCATATGAGGGCCCCACACCTAGTATTAAGTCAAAACATTAAGGTTTGGGGTGAGGGGGGTCGTTTTTCCCCTTAGGGCGTGGGTAAAGGAGGTGAAGGTGTAAGTTAAGTGGGTAAATTAAGTTGCTAAGTGGTTAGGATGGGTTTGGGTAGGTTAGGAGGGTCTAACTTTCTCATTGCCACCTTTACCATCACTCAATAACTCAAAATTACAATGCTTTTGACATTTTAGTAATGTCATTTTAGCAATTAAAATTGTTGTTTTGACTGACTCTGACTCTGAGTGGACAAAGACATAGTAAAACTTGTCCGACTGAGCTGAAACTTGGTCTATGGGTGTAGGGGGTGCCATTCCATTTCTTTTGAGCACAAATACCCCTATCAAAAGCCCAAAGACCTAGTTTTTACAACATTAGCTCAAAAAATAATTAATTAATTAAATTATTAAAA